>LAPY01000663.1:99545-122817 GCA_000970635.1 Eragrostis tef
GGCAGGTGCTTGTTCTTGCGATGGTCTTGGTATACAGTGCGGCTGCTGTTGTTGTTAGTATTCAGCAGAATTGAACAATTAGTTCCTATCTGTCTGTGATGAATGTGCGCTTCCTTAATTCTCGGAATTTCGTTCTCGTGCCCAAAAGGCTGCAACTTTGATTATTCACTTGGGAATTTTCTTTTATTTTGGCTCTAGCGAACTGGGAGGAGTGGCTGTGTTGAATAATGTAGGTTCGATCTATTGGTCCTGGAAATTGGGATCTTGCCCAGTTTGGGAACAAAACTGGCGAGTCCCCTCAACAGTTCGTTTGTAGTGAATACTCCCTCTGTTCAGGAATTGTTGATGGCAGTACTTGCCATTGACGGGCCATATAATGCTACTGGGGCGTGAAGAAAGGAGTTCCATGGATTATTCCTTCATCCATAGAATTTAGTTTAGTAGCACTGGGATAAAGTTGTTTCCTGGGTAGATTCGGGTAGTATTTGCTACAAAAAAATCCATCCATACCTTTATGCCTAGTTACAATGGTGACCAACATTGGCTTTGGTACATTTCGCTGCTTGGTTCATATAAAGTCATGGTGTTGTGGGTGAGCAAATCATGGTGTGGTACCTTGGGGAATTTAAGAAAGTCAGCTTTTTTTTCTGCAAGATATTTGTGTAGCACGGATAAATTGCTGTCTTGTTTGAATAAATTAACATGAAAAAAACCAAAAGAATTCTCTGCTATCAATTTTTTTCTGTTTTGCACTTGTATGCTTGCTATGTTTATAAGCATCTTCTGCAAGTTGATTCACCTAAATGTCTTAATTTGATTCAAAACTAATAGAAGGTGACTAAAGTTAGGGATGAAAGTTTTCATCGGGGTCTGTCCATGTAATAATTCATATTGGATTTTTTTATTTTCAGATGCTTTGGTTGCTAGTAGTCATAGAGAGAAAGAAATTGATGCTTGTGTTTTATTGACTTCTTATCTTTAAGTAAACATTAGATTTATTTATCAGTAATTTTGGTGTTTGTCGATCGTCAAATATGTGCATTTAAATCAATCTTTTGGAAGCTTTTAGAGTATGAGCCATTCTGTGTTACCCATGTTTGTTCTAAACTGAGTTACACATTACTGTTATGCAGGTCCAAGAAGATGGCTGAACTTGACACATTCCTTTTCACATCTGAGTCCGTCAATGAGGGACACCCTGATAAGCTCTGTGACCAGATATCTGATGCAATACTTGATGCATGCCTCGCTGAAGATCCGGACAGCAAGGTTGCTTGTGAGACTTGCACCAAGACCAACATGGTCATGGTCTTTGGTGAGATCACTACCAAAGCCAATGTTGACTATGAGAAGATTGTCAGGGATACTTGTCGTGGTATCGGTTTTGTGTCCAATGATGTAGGCCTTGATGCTGACCACTGCAAGGTCCTTGTTAACATTGAGCAGCAGTCTCCTGATATTGCACAGGGTGTCCATGGCAACTTCACCAAGCGTCCTGAGGAGATTGGCGCTGGTGACCAGGGGCACATGTTTTGCTATGCAACTGATGAGACCCCTGAAATGATGCCCCTCAGCCATGTACATGCTACCAAACTTGGTGCTCGCCTCACCGAGGTCCGCAAGAATGGGACCTGCCCGTGGCTGAGGCCTGATGGGAAGACCCAGGTGACTGTCGAATACCACAACGACAATGGAGCCATGGTCCCCATTCGTGTCCATACCGTACTTATCTCTACCCAGCACGACGAGACTGTTACCAATGATGAAATTGCTGCTGACCTGAAGGAGCACGTCATTAAGCCTGTCATTCCAGAGCAGTACCTTGATGAGAAAACCATTTTCCATCTGAATCCTTCCGGCCGTTTCGTCATCGGTGGACCTCATGGTGATGCAGGTCTCACTGGCAGGAAAATAATTATTGACACATGGTGGCTGGGGTGCCCATGGTGGTGGAGCTTTCTCTGGCAAGGATCCAACCAAGGTCGACCGCAGTGGAGCGTATATTGCAAGACAGGCGGTGAAGAGCATCGTTGCCAGCGGCCTTGCCCGCCGCTGCATTGTCCAAGTGTCATATGCCATTGGTTTGCCTGAACCACTGTCTGTGTTTGTTGACACATATGGTACAGGCAAGATCCCTGACAAGGAGATCCTGAAGATTGTGATGGAGAACTTTGACTTCAGGCCAGGGATGATCATCATCAACCTCGACCTGAAGAGAGGCGGGAACGGTCGCTACCTCAAGACGGCGGCTTATGGGCACTTTGGCAGGGATGATCCAGACTTCACCTGGGAGGTGGTCAAGCCCCTCAATCAGGAGAAGCCTTCTGCCTGATCAATAACTTGCAGACAGCTCCATTTTTGTGCCTTTTTGTCTTCCAAGTTGTGATACATCAACCAGTCTGCCCAGGACTACGAGTTACCTTTTCACTCACACATCACTCTGTGGCAAGTGTATGTGGGATATTTGTGCTGCGTGTTCTCTTTTGCTGGTCCGGGGAATCGAGCAAAACATAGAAACTACAGAAGAAATAAAACTTCCTACTTTTTGCATTGTCTCATCTGTAGAGCAACTGAGTGCTACATGATGTCTTCTGTGAATTTGTATCACTTACATTGTGCCTTTTGCCAAGACAAAGCATGTAGCTTGGTTGTTCTGAGAAAACAGGTGACTTCTGATTGCAACATCACCTTGGCCTGGGGCCTGGCATCGGGTTGCAACATCTTGTCTCCTTTTAGAGTGTTTGTCCTAACCAATTTTCTGGCAGTTAACTAGAGTGACTCTTTTGTTTGGTTCAATGACCCTCTCATAAAAGTAGCATCACTTCACTGAACAAAAAATAATGGGATAGGTGAAATATTGGTTACCAACATTCTGCTCAACCTAGATCTTATCATAAAAATGCACCAATCACTTGAAACTGCAAATTTCCATGAACTCGTTTCATGCTTCTGCACTTCTTTTCTTGCGCTGCTTCCTTCATTTGTTTTCTCAGTCTGTCTTTCCTGATGGCCCTTCATTGTCCAGGTCGGTGTGGTGGTGCAGCCAGAGGCAGAACTTGTGGTTGCAAGAGTTGTTCGTCGTTAGGCAAGTGAAGAAGGCCGGCGAAGCTAGAGTCCTTGAGGAACTCATCCTCGCCGTCGCGGAGCCTGGAATGTGCCTGTGACACCCCGGTGTCTCAGTTCTTATTTTTCTATCCTGCTAGAACAGTATATGCAGCCCAGCATATAAAAGGATCAAATAATTCTATAAGAGAAATGATGAAAAATGTAAAAGAAGGTAAATTTAGATGAAATTTACAAAGAAAGTTTTAATTTTGAGCTTCACCAGAAGAAATCAAGAATTTATCCAAAAGTTTCGAGTAGAACATAAATTCCCTAAAAATCCCAGGAACAGTTGCACTTGGGAACCCATTTAAATAAATGAAACAGTCTTATAATTTAAACAACTTGTTTGAATTTTAAATTTAAGTTCCTGACAATGTACCTTAATTAAAGATGAGAAATATGGAGTACGAATGATTAGGAAATCGCAGGAAAAATTTGTGGTTAATCGGAATTTGGTTTGACCTTCATTTAGATTTTACAAAGGAGAAAGAAATTCAAATAGAAAATGAAAAACAGTGTGGGACCCACCTGTCATACACACAAGTCTTGATCTTTCTTCCTCTGCTCCACCGCGACGCTGCGCATGAGCGCCACCGAGCAGGCTGCCTGCTTGCCTGCTTCACCTCGAGCTGCCTCAGGATAGGAACAAGTCCCTCCCACTCTGCTTCACTCTCTCCCACCGCCGTTGCACCCTGCAGCTCCCTCTCTCTCGCTCAATCGCTGAACCAAGCCGCCATGGTCGCCCGAAGCTGAGCTCCAGCTCGCCGTCGCTCTGGACCGCCTCAACTCGAGCTACCAACTGCAAAAGAACCGCCAAGACATCCTCTTTCCATCCCCGCAGCACCTCGACGTCGTCCCCAAGTCCCTTGGCCGGAATCGAGTTTCTTTCCCCGACGAGCTCCGTCAACCCTACCTCGATTCCTCATTGAAATTCGTCGACCTCGGTGAGCCCCTATTCGATTCCTCGCATTAGAAGCTTCCTCACATCTTCCGTAATTCATTTGATTCATTGCCCGTTCAATTCCATTACTCAAATCCAATCAGAACTATATGTATCACATTGAAAGGAAGTCAAATTCAAATCATTCCATGCATGTCATGTCGACCTTATTGTATGTTTATTTCAATTGGACATTAATGCATGCTTAGGTAACGAGCGAAGAGAAGTCGAGGAGGATTTTCAGCAGGATACTACCTCGCGGGATCCCGAAGCTGAAGTAACTAACTTAACGGTCGAAAATCAAGACAAGCCCCGGTGCATCCCGCCTTTGCAAAACTTTTGATTTCTAGATAACAAAATGCTAGTGTGTCTAGGATGATTTGTGCACTTAAGTTATAGGAATTGAGTGAAACATACTTGCATGCTCCCAAATGACCTATTTTTGCTAAGTGTCTATATTAGTGCTCGATAGAAATTGCTATGCTTAAGACTATGGTTAGTATCGAATAGGACTTGATGACAAATAAAAGATGACACCCCAATAGAATGATGAGAATGTTTTTGGATGGTTGAGACCGGGCAGGATGGAATATGCATGTGTAGGTTGTAGCAGCACATGGAGGTGTTGGCTACTGTAGCCCTGCCTAGTCGATTAAGGACCGATTCGTTGTTGGCCCTCTTGATCAAGCATTGAACAGTACCGAGTGCATACTAGTTGTATGGGGACTAGTAAACTGATGTAGCATGTACGGTGGCATCGTTGGTTGGTAACCAGTACACTGGTCGAGAGACACGCTGGGCGTAGTTGGGCAGGTTCAGGCTATGACGGTAGTGGGACGGCTGCCCAACTCGTGAGACTGGACCCTGCCTTGGTGTTTACTGTCTTGTGAAAGGTTGCCATATATGACCTTCGTTGGTGCATATATGTCGTGTATCTCGGGTTTTTGCCAGCTGGTATAAATCGATTGCAGTCGCTGTCCCTCGCAGTAATGAGTACCCGCTTGTGAATTGAGTCATCACGTAGCACACATATAAGAATGATGAATATGGATGATGGTTATAGGAGTTGAAAGAAAGTCTATTATGATATTTGGATCCTGCTTAAATTACATGTTTTACTGATGCTTGAAAGTAGTTAAGCTCACTTGTCTTCTTGTTTGATAATGAAGATAAAAGATGGCTAAAAGTTGCTAGCAAGAATTAGTTATGCTTAAGTGCGAGTCCTTTACAAATGAGACCCTCCTATGTCAGCCTTGCATGTCTAGTGTTATTTGACGGTTAAGACTTGCTGAGTAATTAGTACTCAGGCTTTGTGCCATTGTGGTTTTCTATTAGTACAGATGTAGATCTTCCGGAAGGAGTGCTTCCTTGGGACGTGCAAGTCCCCGAAGGATGGACTGCTCATTGGGAGTCAGATGTGCCGCCGCAGTGATGTGTGTTGCTACGGTAATAATCCGGACGGGCTCGGATGTAGTAATCCAGTTACGCATGATGGTCGTCGAAGATGTCCTAGCCAGTTTTCCGATTGTTGCAATTGTTTCAATGTTTTCATCACCAGGAAATCTGAATTTACACATCGAAGATTAAGGTTTGCTGCCAAGCACTTCACACCATTTTTCAGAACGGCCCTGACGTCCTTTCCTCAAAATCGCGACTTCACGACCCTTCGTCTCTGCCATGAATTCTCGCCGAAATAATCCGTGCTAGTGTACTAAACAGGGTGACGTTACGTTTCAAAAAAAAAAAAAAACAGAGTGACGCACAGACTACAGGAGACATCCATGCTAGGGCTCCTTTTGCCCTCTTTAGTTCGGCATCATAATTAAACAAATAACAAAACTTCAGAGACCCTATCCTAAGAATTGAATTAACCAAAACCAACACAAATTGACTCATGAGCAACTATCCTCAGTAGCGTCGAGAACAGATACATATAACTGTATAAGAAATTGCCCCGAGAAAAGAAATGCACAATCATGGAACTTAACGTTACAACCAGAACAGCAGAATTCATACGAAGTTCAGGTTCACTTATTCATCCCAGATAAACCAAGCTACGTCACCGGAACAAATGTTTCACAAATTCAGACACAACCAGACGACGCAGAACCGACATGACACGACACACATCATTCGACCATTCACCATCATGGCGGAGACACCATACTTTGTCAACCCATGGACAGCAGCTGCTCCCAGCTGAGGACTTACTGACCACCACGGAGACGAAGCACCAGGTGGAGAGTGGATTCCTTCTGGATGTTGTAATCCGCCAGGGTACGGCCATCCTCCAGCTGCTTGCCGGCAAAGATAAGACGCTGCTGGTCCGGGGGAATGCCCTCCTTGTCCTGGATCTTCGCCTTCACATTGTCAATGGTGTCAGAAGACTCCACCTCCAGGGTGATGGTCTTACCAGTCAGGGTCTTGACGAAGATCTGCATACCACCACGAAGGCGGAGCACAAGGTGAAGGGTAGACTCCTTCTGGATGTTGTAGTCGGCAAGGGTGCGGCCGTCCTCCCGCCTTTACGTTGTCGATGGTGTCGGAGGACTCGACCTCAAGCGTGATGGTCTTGCCAGTGAGTGTCTTGACAAAGATTTGCATGCCACCCCTGAGCCTGAGCACAAGGTGGAGGGTGGACTCCTTCTGGATGTTGTAGTCGGCAAGGGTGCGGCCGTCCTCCAGCTGCTTGCCGGCGAAGATGAGACGCTGCTGGTCCGGGGGGATGCCCTCCTTGTCCTGAATCTTGGCCTTCACATTGTCGATTGTGTCTGAGGACTCAACCTCAAGCGTTATGGTCTTGCCGGTGAGGGTCTTCACGAAGATCTGCATCCCTCCCCTGAGCCTTAGCACAAGGTGGAGGGTGGACTCCTTCTGAATGTTGTAGTCAGCAAGGGTGCGGCCGTCCTCAAGCTGCTTCCCAGCAAAGATGAGGCGCTGCTGGTCCGGGGGGATGCCCTCCTTGTCCTGGATCTTGGCCTTCACGTTGTCGATTGTGTCCGAGGACTCGACCTCGAGGGTGATGGTCTTGCCAGTGAGGGTCTTCACGAAAATCTGCATCTGCAAACATTTAGGCACCAGAAGATAAGTTAGTCCACCATAAACAATGAGATATGAAGGATAACTTATATATATTGCACCATAAAAATTATCAGTATCTAGGACAATTCAGGTGTCTGATCATCAATGTAAGACAGACAATCTGCGAAGGATAGCTTATACAGTATCTATTGCATTATCAGTTCTGGTGTATTTACAACAATGTAAGACAGACAATCTGCAAAGGATAGCTTATACATTGCAACATAAAATCAATTCTGGTGTCTGATCAACATTGAAAGATAGACAATCTGCGTGCATATTATGTTCAACAAAACACATAACACTGCTAGGACCAATACAAATCCAACCCACAAAGCATCTGATGTCATTAGCCAGACAAGCCGTTCTCCTATCTATGTGTCCTAGCAGTATTATATCAAATTCAGGATGTAATCAGAACCAATTTGGACAAGCATAATGAAATTCTAGACACCACGTGGTCGATAGAACAATAAAGGACTCATTGGTGAACTGCAGTGGTACAACTAAATTTCTAACAGATCTGTGACTACAACCGATTAAAACAACTGTGTAGTAGGGAACTACAAGAGCCAGGTAATATCAAACAGTGAATTAAAACTACCCCAATCAGCCAGGCGTGGGCATAGAACCCCCAATCTACCAGAAGAATTCCACACAGGTTGAACAGCAGTAAAGGTATCCCAATTATCAGCACCACATAGATGATGCACAATAACAAAGACGATCCATGAATAGAGCAAGTGAAAATCAACCAGTAGAATCCATCAAACGGCCGGTCGCGAGACGCCGCACAGGCCAACAGCTATGGAACCCTAACACCGCGATTCGAACGCGGCATGAACTAGAACAAAACCAGATGAATGCACCGAGCAGCACGGATCTACCCGTCTACACAACATAATCTCATCACAACCGGCATATCTATACCTCTACCGTCAGATCGACCACAGATTCAGGACACGAACACCTTAAGGCATGGAATCACAACCTAAGCAACCCTAACCAGCAGATCCACAACGAGCACGGAAAGGAAATCCATACGTCAGAGGAGGGGATCGAGAACTCGCGCATACCTTGAGAGGATGGGGGAGGCTTCTTCGCTTAGATCGGTCGGCGATTTCTCTCGCGGGGACTGGATTGGGGATCGATGGATGAGGAAGGGGCGACGAGGGGGTGCGAATTTATACAGGTGGCGGGGGAGGAGACGGGCTAGGGTGGCAGACGCAGAGTCCCGTGACGCAACGGCAACGGTGGTGAGTGGGGCCCGGTCAAGAGAGGCGGTTGCGTCGTGGAACCCGTCTGGCCGTCCGCGTCGCACTATTTTTTGTCTCCGGGAAAAGGCCAGAAGCCGCTGCGGAGATAACGAGGGGTTGACGGCCGTTTACTCCTTATCGTTGGTGGCCGTTATTGATGGACGGCGTGAGTTGCCTGTACCCTGGTGCTCTCTCAATCATACCAGATGGTCCAGATTCTTATTTATAAATAAATGAAAAAACAAAAGAAAAAAAATGAAGCGAATGGAGTATGTATAATAAATGAAAATTTACTTTGTCTCACTTATTTATAAAATTCATGATAGAAAAATTGTTCATTAACTATTCATCGTATGATTCGGTTATATACCTAGGAGAAATCAACAAAATAAAAAAAAGATCTAAAATCCGTAATCATAACATAATAAACTTCACTTCTCTAGAAAAATAGATATCGTCGAGAATGGAATTGTGTATCATTTTCTATGTAAGAGTCATGACATGTTACTGCTATTAAAAAGACAGCCACGATTCCCACCAATGAACATATAATAGAAAGATGAAGGCTCAATTGTTTAAAAAGAATCACAAAATAGATAGGACTTGAGTTCTTTGAGTTGACAAAAGAGTAAATAAATTAAAATCACAAAAAACTAAATATTGGAGTATTTTCCTGCGTGGTTCCAACTGATTTGGGGCTCCATCGACTGCGGGATGGGAAAATACCAGGACCATTTGTCCAGTCACACACATGCATAGCCCGCGAGCAGTTTGGTCATCTGGACGGTGCTAACGGCCATGGTAGGAAGGAAACATACCAAAATTGCAATCTGGTGGCCTTTATCGGATTAGAGGTTCTGTGTTGGCACATATGTGAACAAACAATCTTCCAAAAAATAGATAATTCACTTATTCATCTTTGAGTTGCCAGAACATTATATGGTGTGTTCGTTTTCCTCCCCTCTAAAATTTTATCAAATAGAATCTTATTATTTAAGAGTACTAAATAAATTTTAATGGCAAAATCTTTTTATATATGTGTACATCTTTACAAGACGAATCTAATGAAGTTAATTAATTTATATTTTGCTACAGTGATGCTACAGTAACTATCGTCTAATCACGTGTTAACTACCCTCATTAGATTCGTCTCGCGAATTAGACCATTTTTATATATGTGTACATCTTTACAAGACGAATCTAATGAAGTTAATTAATTTATATTTTGCTACAGTGATGCTACAGTAACTATCGTCTAATCACGTGTTAACTACCCTCATTAGATTCATCTCGCTAATTAGACCAGGAGTTCTGCAGTTAGTTTTGTAATTAATACTCTTAAATAATAAGATTCTTTTTGTTTAGACCTCTCTGAATTTTAGACTCCATACAATGAACACCCCAATACCCCAATAGCTTCAATTTACTTTACGTGCTATGATAGGGTAAATATTACTCACTTTACTTCTTTCTTTCCTTTTTGCGAGGACTACTCAGTTTACATCTAGTGTTTGAGAAACAGCAGTTGTTCATATTGAGCATAACCACAAGGTCCACAATAGCTAAACCTTATGTGACCTTTTCCCCCTAAAAGTCAAACATAGGTAAACTTTTGCATTCGAGGGCTAGGCAGGTTGAGCATCCCACAAACTGTACAATGAAAACGTATTGTGGTCGACTGAACAAGAATTGAGCTTCGCCCTCAGCACATCTTCATGGCACCGGTACAATCAAATTGGCTTTGTAGTTGATCCTGCAGTCTATCACGTGGGACCCCACTTGATGTGCTCCCAGATGAAAGGCCTCATGCAGCCAACATGTGGCGGGCTCTTCATGAGCAATCCTACGCAGACACAGACAGCAGCAATGGCAACTAAGGAAAGCACTGCAGGCCTAGTCGACAAAAACCTGCTTGTCTTAGGGCGATATGTGAGCTGCTGGACACATCGATTGCAGCTTACTGGTTGCTTGATGCTGGAATGGCTCTTTTCCACATCAAATGTTGTTTTATCAGCAAAGTTCATTCGACTATTGTGCTTCCCAACAACATTAGTAGTGGATGGTTCGCTGGCGATGGCAATAGAGATATGCTCTTTTGGTATCTTCCTGTCGATTTTCTCCTGAACCAACTGAATGTAGGATATGAAGCCTTTCTTCCGAGCATAATCCTCAGGAGTGAAGCCAGTTGCATCACGAGCATTCTTCCACACCTTGATTCCCATCTGTAAAATTTACGCAGATAGAAGCCAAACAGTAAAAGAAATTTCAGAATTTGCAACAGAAGTAGGAATGAATGTCAAATGAAAAATGTTCTGCACACATACTTAGTTTCTCACACAAAATGATGGATTTAGTTTTTCTCCCCGAAAACATACACTAAAAGCTGGAAACCTTAAGCTGAAGATTTTCTAGATAAAGGAAGCTAGACAAAACATGCAACAACAAGAAACAACTTCATTTACTTGATATACAGTTGAACATGAGAATTCAGAGTACCTACCTGCTGTGGATCATTAGTTAAAGCATCTAAAACACCAGAAGCATCACTGATTGTAGCTGCGGTATGAAGAGGTGTAATATTTGACGGACCAGTCATCTGAGGAGTAAACAAGAACTGAACTGGAGTGGTGGCTCCAGTGTCCACTGGAGCATAATTTGCTGTTGTGTATCTTAACAGACATTCAACCAACAGCTTTGAGCGTTTGTTGACAGCAATAAATAGCAAATTTAGCCCTTGGACAAATTCGACTGGTGAGGGGACATCCAGATTACCCTGGAACATGATGTTCAGAAGTTTCTTTACAACAGCACACCATTCGTGATCAACCGCAAAGGACAGCAGCCATCTAAATCTTCCAACAGGAAAACCCTCTGTACAATATTGTGCTTGATCAGACATAGCTCGCATGTGGCTCCTTTGAAGAAGCCATCCGAATTCTTGAAGAAAATATAAAGCCCGATTGTGAGAAGCCATCGAGTCATCTATATGTTCCAAAGTTTCACAATCCGAAATCAAATTCAATTCCTGCTCCAACATTCGAATCTCCAAACATATATCTTCGTCGGTGACAACAAAAGGAACAGAAAGGCTACTTTGATCATAATCTTCAATCTGAATAAGAAGTAAAAATATATTTAATCTGAAAAAAATGATAACAGGCATTTCAAAAAAGCGCCCGAAGCATGCACCTCTATGAGTCCTCGTCCACTTGTACTAGGAAATGAACAAGAGAAGCTCAGGCACTGAGGGTCTTGCTGTATTGTTGTATCTTCAAGTAGCATTTGCGTTTCTTCTTGTATTAAATGTTTCTCGCCAAATATACAAAGTAATCTAAAATAAATACCAAAGCTATCAGTTAAATCAAAGTTGGGTCAGTGGGGATTCATCATAGGTGTGAAAAAAGTATACGTACTTTGTTGTTGGCTGAACTATATTGAAACCTTTAACTGAAAATTTTGCTGTCGAAGAACAAGCAACTGCAATGGGGGTTACATATAGTCTCTGATGCTTGTCACCAATTAGTGACTGCCAGGGAGATGCTAACACAAGACTACCTAGAGACAAGGAAGCAACAAAAGTGAAGGTGGTCCTCAAATATATAAAGAGAATATATATATAATGATTAATGAGGAAAATAATTACTCCATATAAGGTGAACAGACCATTGCAAATCAATGTCAGCCAATTCTGCACCCTAGCATACACCCATCCTGTTTCCCAGAAACCATCATTGGACATACTGATAAGCTTTTCTATCCAAGGAGCTGGATCGTCATCAAACTTCAGAAACATAAAAAGAAATGAAAATAACAGTAAGCAGTTTGCTTCTTTATGCAGGGATCATGTTTTAGATGTAATATATCTGAAGCACAGCTAGGGCGTTACTACCTCATCCCAAATCCAATTAGGGAGACGAAGGTAAATAGTTAGAATAACACAACCAGGCCTAATATAGCTTTCCATTTCACTTGGGTAATGTGACAACCAGTTGAGGATCTGTAAATTTAAACCATTTTAATAAAAGGATGTGTATTAGCAACCCAATATATCTCACGGGTAAGGTTGGTAACAGAAACATGATTCGAATTAGCAGCATGGTAAATGACCTGTTCCCGCAGATTGACAGGAAAATCCTTCGGCTCTTTCCCAAACAGCTTGAACACAATTTTATCTGTTCGGCTCTGGATATGTTATGTGTTTCAGAGACCTAAGTTGAAATTAACCACCAGGAGTACACCTAAAATTAATGAACCAATATATTGTACCTCAGCGTCTTCGACGCAAGCATCATTCAAATCAAAGTTTTGCACTCGTCTTTTCACCGGATGCTCTTCTGGCCACACAAGTTATGCGCATGTTATTCCCTATCAAGCATTTGGAATATTCATCTGGAACAATAGCGTCAGGTAAATAATAAAGTGTTTTACCAGCCGATGATTCTGTGACAACACGAAGAGGTGGTCTATTTTGATCATGCATAGAAAAGCCATTGGCAACGTGGTTACCAGCATTTGATGATATTGAAGTTGAATTTGCATTCTTTAGAATTTCTTGATATGCCTGTGTACCAGCTATAGAAGCAAAGTTCTTCAAAATGTTAATCAGATAATTAGGATGATCGATCCGCTCAGAGGAGCTACCAGCTGCTATAAACATGAGAACACAGTTAGCATGATCATTGATGCATTGCATAAAGATTGAATATTATTGTATCTAAAACTATTAATCAAATTCTAGTAAGCAAAAACTTACACTCTAGCCCTGAAAGTTGTTTCAACAAAAGGAAGAGGGTGCTCCTTAAGGACTGATTGTCAACCACGGAATTCCCGTCCGTAGTTGCATGTGGTTGAACTTTCCTCCTCCTTCCATTATGTTGTGCTAAACGTGAACGACAGCTCTTCTTCCCTTCATCGAATTCTTGAAGAAGGTGAAACCTAACGTGGCATACAAAATAATTCACTTTTTTCAGATCACGAGGGAATGAAAAGAGATGGGAATATAATACAGCATATGAAAATCTGAATTCCATCTTTTCTCATGATTCTTTATTTTACATACATCTTGAATTCAGCATCATACTTTAGGTTATCATAATAAGTACATACTATAGAAACTGTGCCACATATTAATGGCCGTTATATTAGATAAAGCAATGATTATCGCCAACCTTCCCCAACTGGCAGTTACTAATTCAAGCCATCACTTTTACTACCATTCAGAATTTCAATTATTCATAACTTATTTCATTTTTCCATGGCCAAAGGTACAGCCCAGTACTAGCTCAAGAGAAGACAATTAATATAATCCAGAAAAATCAGAGATTGCTACTGTGACCATGGTACGGACGATGATTCTGTCCGGGGCATATAGCTACCAAGTTTAGCATTTTCAAGGTACATGATCAACATAAAGGAGAATTCAGTCATGGGCATAAAACTACTCAGTCCAGCATTTCCCGAGGTACTTGTTTACGCCAGCGGCATAAACTACATGAATAGCAGTAGTGATCTCAGAAAGAAACTTCTGACTAACCTGCTGCACTGCTGACAGAATCGATGCTCGATGCCCTTGATGCGAACCACTCTCGATCTGGTATGTGCTTCACACACCTTGTGCCTCTTATGATAATCCCTGGAACCGCTGAGATCAGCTTGGCAGCCGTCAACCTGGCAAGACGGGGAAGAGCTAGAGCGAGCACCTTTCCTGGGCCTCTCCTCCTCACTGCTCCGCCCTCTCTGAACAACCACACCATGGTTCTCCCTGTTTGCGACTACGCTATTGCTGCACTCTGCACTGTCGTCCTCTGGTGAGACCCTCCTCCTCTTGTCGACGACACCGAAATCAATCTCCCCCTGTGATCGGATAGTGTCCCTGCCGCCACGCTCTGACGGCGCGGCGCTCGACGGCGTGGCCAGGAACAGATTGGTGTCCCATCTCCAGTCATTCAAGTCCCACTCCACGCTCCTGTTGTTGTGCCCGCCAGACATTCCTGCCGCATCAGTTCGGTTGCCGTTCTCTTTCCACAGAAACCCAGCTTCCATTTACTCTCCTGTTCTTCTTTCTCTGTTCTCGGAGGGGATTGTTCCTCCCGTTCTTGCCACGAGCATCCAAATGATCCCACAAGGCCACAATTCAACTACATCCGAACCTGCAAGTTGCATCAAACACACAGAATTAAACAGGCACGCAAATAAACATCGACCAAACTATCCAACCTTGGGAGCTGGGGAGACCAAACTTGAATTGAGGGATATCAAAAACCAAGAACTACCTTATCTCGCGCTAGGAGGCGGCTAGGACGCTAAGGTTGGCAAGCAACGACCTGAAAGACGAGAAAATGATTCAGCGAACGTAGTATGGTACCCACTCACCGATGAGAGAGCAAGTCAAGAATCGGGTACGGTAGGGTAGGACCGCATCCGGGCACTACTTTTCTTCTCCCGGGCCCTGCAGCGGCGGAACAGAGGACGAGGCGAGCCGGGGCGAACGCGGGGCGAAGTATCCTGGGAAGGCAGGACCTCTCGCGCCCCCGGCATATTCACAATCACACGGCCGCAGCCTCTTTTTTCCCTCCCGCTCGAGCTGATTCTTGTCTGGTGCTCGGACTTCGGACAGCGACGGCGCTTGGCGGAGCAGGGATGACACCAGCGCGGCGTGGCGGTTTCCTCGTGGCCATCGCTGTCTGCTGAGCGGTCGGATCGGACCCCAGGCTCGTGGCATTTCGCTTCGTCCGTGTACGGGTGCGCTGTGATGACTGATGACCCTCAAATTTGATCTTTCCAAGTTCTTTCGGATGTACCATGTTGCGTGGTTCAATCTGTCAACTGCAGGAGCCAATCATGTACAGTACACAACAAGTGTTCCGTGTTAATACTTCGTCCTCTCTCCGTTCAACTTTAACCTCGGACGTTGTACAGCTCAACGATATTATCGCTAATACAGTCAGCATCAAAATATATATATAAAAAAAATGTAAATGGAAGAAAAATGTGGCTCTTGTTATCTTTCAATTGATAGCTTTTATGTTGGAAAATAGTTGTATTGTATTACGTAGATATTACTGAATTTTGCAATGATTTCCTTATTTAGTATTTATTGTTGCATGCCGCATATTTTAAAAGATATTACTGAATGTTGAAGCTTGTAATCTACTACCTCCATTTTTATTTTGATGAGGTTTAGGACAAGAATTTTGCACTAAAACAAAAATGGAGAGAGTACTACTCTATGTATCAAGAGTAGTAGAAGGTGTTATCGAATGTCGCCGTGTCTCATATTGTGGAGGAAGGTGCCTAACCTAGTGTTCTATGATTAACAAAAGTTGTATCCCAAAAACCTTCACTTATTATGAGATGTTTTTTTTCCTCTCTCTCCTTATTATATTGTTCGTTTATTATGATTTCTATGACAATATTAATAACAAATTAAATGCCAAACAATGATTCTTGAAATGCCGAGACCGGATACCATTGGCTTTGTGAAATTAACTCAAACCAAAGTGTCTAACGTTACTACTAATGGAGTTTATTTTTAGCAAATAGGGTACCATGTCGCCGATCAAAATGTGAGGAGAGATAGATGAAAAAGGATTTTATCTAGATGAATCCCCATGTACATTGTTTTCAATGGCGGCTGTGTGTTGCACGTGCTTTTTGGAAACTTAAAAAAATGAAACAATGCAATGAATGGGCTATCCCATCCATCATATTATTGTCTTACATATGTTACATTAGAAACAACAAAATAAAACATGCCAATGAGAGCAGCCTAAAATGATTAAAAAGACGAGTCTACATTCTCCGACGGGCAACCCATCTAGCCTTCTCCCTAGTCCATGCCTTAGGATTGAAATTCATTCTTATGGGGACAACAACCAGAAGCGAGATGGACGGTTTGAGCAAACATACGGTCCACATATCCACTAGAAATTCTCCATAACGCCAAAACTTGGCAAATCAGATGATGATTAAACCCGAGTCAATTAACACTTGGTACACTAACATTCAGAAGATTGTAAAAATACACACATTTGCAAGAGCGCAGGGAAAGTTAACAGTCACAAGCTCTCTCCATTCTATTTTTTCTTCGATCATTCATCTGCTTGAGCAGCCGCTATCACCGAATCCAAGAGAGAGATGAACTGCTGGCTTACATGCTTGGCGACAGATATCATGTCAAAGATGATGCTTGGATCCAGCCCTGCACCTCCCCTCTTGGTTAGCCCACATATGTGACCGTGTCTGTTAACTGATACCGATACTGCAGAACTCATCTGGGATTCTTCCTCCGAGGTAGCATCGACAATGTACTGCCGACCCACCTGGCAAAGGAACCAACAGGTCAAATATCCGAAACAACGATAAAAATGACCCTAACTTGTATTTCAAACATAGGTAAAAGTATTATTGCAGGAAAATAACAAAAAACAACTGTTGGTGGTGGTGCCCAACGAGCTGCTTAGTTCCATGTTTCCCAATGGAAATAAGGGGCATTCAACTGGTACAAGAAAACGTATACGCTATCATGTTTAACATGAGAAAGATCATACTATTGAAGCTACTCAACAATTTTAACAGTATAGTCCTACAACCAAATCCATAATAAATCCTAGTTGGCAGCTCCAACATCCGAATGCCCACACAATACAAAAGTGCTGCTGATTACAGGCAATCACTAAAGCATGTCTACTAAACACATCAAAGAATAAAAATATATGCAAAAAAAGAAGTACCTTGGTTAATGTAATGATTACAGGAACACTGGAGATGTCAAATTGAAGAAATTCCTCGTCACTTACATCAACCTCAGGTTCCTCATCAGATGTGGAACTAAGAGAAACATTAACTTTTGGAATACCTGTATCACTCAAAGCAACCTGCATGTGCATAGGCTGTTAGCACCCTGTAATTGTACAATTGTACTGTCACATACTGCACTGGCTTTCAAGCAGTGTAACAAAATTACCAACAAACAAAATGAAATATGACAATGATGTAAGAATAACTGAAACTGCTACAACACAACCAGTAGCAACTCTAGGTTCCATTGAAACAGTTAGAACAGAAGATGAAATTTAAAACTACAATGTAAATTTCTTGGGCCAGCTCGACCACATACCCCACACCTACGCTTGTCAAGCTAGATCGGGTGTTCTGCTCAACTGATTGGGAGCTGCAATTTCCAGATTGTCTTCTCCAAAGTGTTGCTACTGAGGATTCCGACCATTGCCCTCTTCTTCTTGGTCTGCGAGACAACAGGCCGGGCAATAAGCGGTTCCATTTTGAGTCTTTTTGGCCCAAGTTCGAGGGATTTCAGGAGTAGTTCAGCAAGCTTGGGAATCGGTGCAGCGCAAACCTTGTCCTTTGGAGACTCTCTCTCTGAAATTTAAGGCTACTGCAAGAGGGCTTCAGAGTTGGAGTGACAAGAATGTTGGCCACCTTAAATCACAACTTGGTTTGGCCAAAGAGATAATTCATCAGCTGGACATTGCTCAGGACAGTAGGCAGCTGAGTCCCCTTGAGACATGGCTGCGCAACAACTTGAAGAAACATTCACTTGCCCTTGCATCCTTGATACGCACAATTGCAAGAATCAGATCAAGGATCACATGGTTGCGTGAGGGTGATGCAAACACAGGTTTGTTCCACCTTCATGCCCGACATTGTAAGAGGAAAAACTTCATTGTCACCACACACGATGAGAAGGCTGAAGTGCTACTCAATTTTTATACAAATCTTATTGGTTCTAGGGAGGAAAGGCAACACACTCTGGATCTCGAGGCACTTGGTATTCAGCAGCATGAACTTGAAGCCTTGGATGCACCCATTTCAGAGGCCGAAGTATGGAACGTCATCAAGCAGCTACCGTCCGACAAGGCTCCAGGGCCTGATGGATTCACGGGGCGTTTCTACAAGACATGTTGGGAAACCATCAAACCTGACATTATGGCTGCAGTTTCAGCAGTTTGGAGAAGAGATTTTAGAAATTTCAGGTTTCTCAACACAGCGTATATCACTCTACTGCCAAGAAAAGAGGGCGCAATAGAAGCTAAAGACTTTCGGCCAATAAGTCTTATTCACAGCTTCGCAAAGCTCATCACAAAAATTTTCGCCAACAGGCTTGCTGGTCAGCTTGACAGCATGGTGTCCAACAATCAAAGTGCATTTGTCAAGGGAAGGTTCATTCAAGACAACTTTCTGTTAGTTCAACAAACAGCAAGGTTTCTCTACTCCCAAAAGCAGCCAAGAATTCTTCTGAAACTGGACATCTCAAAGGCATTCGATTCAGTTTCTTGGCCTTTTCTCATCGAAGTGCTAGAGAAACTCGGTTTTGGTAGAATTTTTCGGGACATCTTGAGTGGCCTGCTCACCACCTCCTCTACTCAAGTGTTGCTGAATGGAACTCCTGGTGAGTTCATTTCTCACCAGCGCGGTCTACGGCAAGGAGATCCTCTCTCTCCTATGTTGTTCATCTTAGTAATGGACACCTTGAACCTCATGATTGCGAGGGCGTCGGAGGCCGGCCTGCTCCAGCCTTTATCATCTCGATCTATTCAGCATCGTCTGTCCCTCTATGCCGATGACGTCGTGCTCTTCCTCCGACCGGTTGCAAGTGACATTGACATCACCATGAACATGTTGCAATTGTTCGGGACTGCCACCGGCCTTCGCACCAATGTGCAGAAAAGTAGCGTGGCTCCCATCCAGTGTTCACCTCAGGACATAGAGCTACTGCAAGAACATCTTCCCTGTGAACTCACTGAATTTCCCATCAAGTATCTTGGCCTGCTCCTTTCCTTGAAGAAACTCACCAAGGCCCAGCTGCAGCCGCTCATCGATCATTTGGCTGATCTTCTACCCGGATGGAAGGCAGATTTGATGACAAGAATGGGGCGGGCAACCTTGGTTCAGTTTGTAATAACAGACACAGTAATCTATCACGCTATGGTGCTTGATCTTCCTCCTTGGGCGATCAAAGCCATTGACAAAATCAGTCGGAGTTTTATGTGGCGCGGTCGTAAAGAAGCTCACGGAGGACATTGCTTAATTGCTTGGCCTAAGGTAGCAAGACCAAAAGAGTTAGGCCGGCTGGGTATCCCTAACCTCAAAAACCTTGGACGAGCTCTTCGGGTGCGCTGGCCATGGCTACAAAAATCTGAACCAAATAAACCTTGGGCTGCTCTCCCATTGCAAACAAGTGCTTGTGTCCAGGCGCTACTCTCGATGGCAGTGGCTACAGAGATTGGAGATGGGAAAAACACACTCTTTTGGCGAGACAGATGGATTATGGGGCAGCGACTGGAAGATCTCTTCCCTCTGATTTTCTCCATGATCCCCAAGAGGATAAGCAACAAGAGAACTGTTCAAGAGGCACTAACTGACATGATGTGGATACAGGACATTCATGGAGAAGCTTCTATTGACGTCATACTAGAGTTCATCAAGCTGTGTGGCATCATCTTGGATACTACCCTACAGCCAGGAGTGGCGGATGTGCATTTTTGGCGCCTCTCAAGTTCAGGCCAGTACTCAGCTAGTTCAGCATATGAAGCCTAATTTCAAGAGTCAGTGCATTTTAGCCCATGGGAACGCATTTGGAAAACTTGGGCTCCTGGGAAATGTCGTTTTTTCTTGTGGCTTGCTGCACACAACCGTTGTTGGACAGCTGATCGCTTGGCACGCAGAAATTTACCACACCCGGAGCGTTGCCCCTTATGTGATCAAGAGGATGAAACCATCCATCATCTCCTTGTTGGTTGTGTCTTTGCAAGGCAATGGCACATCTTGCTGCGCCAAGTTGGTTTCAACACGCTCTCACCCCAACCCAGCGACACAAGCTTCGATGATTGGTGGAGCCGGATCTCAAACCTGGTGACTGGTGAAATACGAAAGGGACTCAATTCGATCATCATTCTAGGAGCATGGACGCTTTGGAGGCACCGCATGATTGTGTGTTCAATGGAACATCTCCAAGCATTGCCACCGCCTTGATCATGGCCGGTGATGAAAAGTGCATGTGCAGCATGGCTGGAGCGAAAGCTCTCGCGGCCCTCTCCATCCACGGTGGTATAGCTGGTTGGTGATAAACCAGCCTTGGATGTTGTTCAAATATACACAGGCGCGCATGTAAACTGATTGTATTTGGGTGTGTGTGTTGTAAACTCTTTTTCTTCTATTAATGAAATGATACGCAGCTCTCCTGCGTGTTCGAGAAAAAAAAACAATCAAATAAAAATCACCTTTATTGCAGCGGCTAGCGCGTCAAGCAAATTGCCGTCAGAGCTGATCACAAGTCCATCAATGTACAGATCCCAGCAGACCTTTCCGTCAACAACAATTAGGGATGACAGATCAATTGCAGCACCTGAAGTATGATTTGATGTTTATAGTTAATTAAATGGCAATAGATGCAAGTGCTTGAACTGTAAGGAACCTACATACAAACATAACGTGATAGGAATCAATTCTCAATGAATAACAAGAATAGATTCTCGATGAATATTTCCTGACTATAAGAAAGAATAGGACCAGAGAAACAAAGCTGCAATTGGTTAACATACTATCTCCAAATAAAATCTTCCAATATCCAACGATCACAGTATTGACATTTATAGCATGCATTCTTATGAAGAATCATGCGTTTATCAAACGATCACAGTCATACTATCTCCAAATAAGAATCATGCATTTATTTTCTACATCCTCCATAACATTTATAGCACGAAGAAATATACCACCAATTAAAAAGACACGATACTGGCAATCAATAGTGATGGTACGTGATGGTGTTATAGTTGTTGCATACAAGTAAATTTGCTTAAGACTGGTACAATACATCTGCCAAAGTACAATCTGCTGGTCAATCAAGTATAACCTAATGAAGGTACAGCTAAAAAGTACTTTCAGTTATAATGGCACACATAAATGATATTCTCTGGCTCAAATATTATAATAACTCATGACAGGTAAGAAAGAATGAAAATATAAGAAGTTAGATCTGAAGGGGATCACTTGAAAAGCTTCAATAAACACCATGATTATACAGGGAGCAATGAAGTCATATGTTACCTGCGCCACTTTTACCACCTAGCAAGCACCGTTGCAGAGCAACAGATAGCTCAGCAGACAATTCTTCAGATCCTCTACCCTAGAAACAAAATGCATATAAGATAAGGATACAAAGTAAAACTATACAATTTTCAGAAAGAATGTGGCACGAAATGAAAAAAAAGTTATACCAAATGAAGGGTTCCAACAATGGTAATGAAATAAGTATTATTTTGTTGGTCTTATTTACCAGGCAAATGCAAGCTGATGTACAACGGGAATACAAAGAGCATATCAAGAAAAAGAATTATCTACAGAGAATACATAAAGGCAATTTTACTAACAAAAGATCATGCTTCGGAAAATTCATCCTAGTAACCTCTTTACTTTAAATAGTCAACAAATTTGTTATTTCTTTGTCTTCTAATGTCGCATCATTAGCATTCAATCATTAAAGTTAAGAAAATCTTTTATGAATACCTTCTTGAAAGATCTAGGAAAATTGAAATAAACACAATAACCACATTGCTATACTTCAGACAGACAAAAATAATAGGGGGATTCCCTTGTATACAACCTAAAAAACTTCTAACACCTCATATGCCATCGTTGTCTCTATGACAGGTGGGACCACATGTGTCGATGACATGTGGGCTAGGATGGCATACACGGGGTTTAGTTTAAGCCAATGGCATACAAGGAACTTTCCCAAAATAATAATGAAACCGAGTTTAGTTACTTTCAGACAGCAATTAACCAACCTCGAATGTAGGCTCAGCAGTTGGACTACAGTCAACAAAAATGTTAACTTTTCCTTTGTCAGGGTGAAGAATGCTTGGTTTGCCCAACTCAGCCTGCAAATAACAATGCACCATAAACAACGAAAGAAGAATATGACAGCGGAACAGGAACAATCTACTATGCCTAACAGGTTTGTTTTCTAATTTCAGGGGCAAATTTACAGACTAATAATATCAACAGATGGATCAACATGTGACATACTCTATCCTACTGTTTTAATATCCTGTGGAAGCACTTTACATAACAGCTAAACAAAACTAGCAATGTGATGTTGCGGTTATCTCATGCTTGATGATAATCAATGAGTTTGCTAAAAATAACGTTTTAGGAAATCAACAGTTCATTGGTAGGAATTTTCAAGAAAAGCTCTGCAGAGCAATTCTGAAGGATTGAACTTACCTTGACACTTGCGATGACTTCAGTGGCCCCCAATCTAACACGCGCCGAACCATTCGCCTATACCAACAACGAAACCAGAATCACATGAATGAATCCACGCAGTAAACAAGAAAAAAAGAAGAGCGAACGCGTTAAACGTGTAGAAACGCTGGAACCTGGGGGATGACTCCTGTCTCGACAGAGAGGGCCCTGAACTGCAGCCTCCTACGCCCATCTGCACGAATGTCGTGCGCGATGCCGCCGCGGATGAAGTGCTTCTCCCCTTTCGAGAGCCCTACCATCGTTGTCCTGGACACAGAACGGTCGAAATCAACATAACCAGTCTCAGAGGCATTTCGACGAACAACTAGAGCGGGCCTTCCAAAACAAAGTTGAGCAACCTTGGACAGTCAGAGCCGGCGCAGCGGAAGAGCTCGGTGCCGTAGGCGCTGTGGACGAGTACGACCACGGTTGTGCCGAACTAGCCGTCGTCGGGGACCTGGAGGGAGATGCGGTGGCAGAGAGAGGAGGTTGCTCAACTTTGTTTTGGAAGGCCCGCTCTAGGTACGCAAGGGATGGCGGTCCACCTCGACGGCGCACGCGGGCTGCTGCGGGGCGCGCGCACCCCTCCTCCTGGCCGCTGATGCGGCGGCGCGGGGGGCCC
>LAPY01000663.1:145785-158082 GCA_000970635.1 Eragrostis tef
GGCCGCCCCGACCACCCGCCGCCACAAGTTTGTCTTCCAATATCTCCCCCCCACACCACACCGTTCCTAAACCCTACTTAATTAATTCCCCTGCTTATCTCCATCCCTAATCGCGTGAGCTGTTACTGTCCCTTTTGTTAGCCGCGGAAATTAACGTGATCGGCGGGATCTGACGACCACAAAAAGGATGCAACACGTGCGTGGCTCTGGCCTCTCGCGTCCGGTCGCTGCCGCCGCGCGCGTGGGCCCCGGTCACGTTCGATCCCGGCGCGTGTTTGGTGCCGGAGGGCTCAGGCTGTCGCGCGACACGGTGCGGGAGCGCCGCGCGCGCTGGACTGACTGCTCGAGGAGGCTGCGGCTGCGGCTGCGGGTCTCGACGCGGGGCGCGTCCAAAGCCTGCCTGTCGGTCGCGCGGCGCGGGGACGGCGAACGGGTGGACGCGCCGCGTTCGGAGGTGCATGTGGTCAGCCTCGTGACTGGTGTGCGTTGAGATATACTACTAGTGTGGAAGCTTATTTCGACTTGTGGTCTTGTCCATTGGCGAGGCAGAAAAGATCTGCACGGTCGACCGCCGGAACCCTGCCTCCTGACCAGACACATGTCTGTCGCTTCTTTTCCACGGAATCGGGCGATGGAAACGCCGGCAGCATGCGACGTCCACTACAGGATCTATCGATCGATGGATCGATCACCGCGAGCGAAACCGCCACTCACCCACCACTCGCATGCGATTCGATTCTGTCTGCACCAGCCAGCCAGGTTTATGGCGCAAACGCACACTGCACGCAGAAAGTTCTGGACCAAGATGGATCATCGATCCACATCCACTGCAGGACAATCAATATACTACAGCGTGTCCCGTTTCGCTCGTGGTTTCTGATGCGGGACGACGAGGCCCATTAATTGGCATTGCACCGTTGCTCCCGCACCGCGCACTCGCTCGTTCCTGATCCTTGCAGGTTTTTCCGATGAGGTAGATCGATCGGTCGACCGGCATCTTATTTTCATGCATGCATGTTGCTCTTGCGGTCTTGCCAATGGCCATATCATTCTATTCTCCATGCATCCACCTTCCAGCTGTAAACAACACACGTTCAGACGAGACACATTTCATTATATTTCTGCTCGATCAAGTCAGCTGCTGGGTGGATAATACTATATCTATATCGATCTAGCTAGCATGAGGGCCACATGCATGCGTGGGTCATTTGTCGTCGGACGGCAGGGTGTACTAGCTGTGTGATCCATCGACCGAGCTAATATATACAAATTACAAGGGACTCGTCGTGCCAAACTAATTATCTAATATGCGCGTCACTTGTCATGAAAATGACTAATAGTTAAGGAATATATAGACAGTAAGCTGCCTCATGCAGGGATTACAAAATAAATTACTTGTGCCACGTACGCAAGTGCCTCATCAGTCACGACCTGCGTACAAAGGCTACTGTAATTCGTCCATACGTGCATAGCGCTGACCGGAAGATCCATATATCCGTTGTTTTCTTAGGGAAATGAATAATACCTTGGTCCTTAAGATTCATAAATGTACTTCCGTCCATTACTATTATAACGAAAAGTCAACGTGGTCATGTTGAGATCGATGTTCGAGATGCATCCTTCTTCTTACTCCACAAACGCTGCTTCCACATGCATGCATTGTGCGACCGTATGATAGCAAGAGGTTAGGTAAAACCATTTTGATACATGCTAGTTGTAGTATGTATAGAGTTTGGTTCTACAGATCAGAGATTACGTTATATACAAACACATCGTTGCCAGAGAATCTCACATGTCTATAATTTGGCTTTTCATGACCAATTTTCATAGATTATTTCAAGTGTTTACATATAGTTGCATCATTTTGGGTCGCCCCTGTCTATCCTAGATTGGAGTAACAACATGTGATGTACTCAACGCTAATGCCGGAGTTAGGTGAGTGATTCAATCAGCACGACAGCTACAACCATGTTGTTGTATGTTTCTTTTGTGCCGGAAAACTGTTTCCGGCCTTCTTAACGTGTAAAAAGGGACTTACTCGCATGCATGATGACGACCCCTTTTCAGTCCGCAACATGAACAGAAACAAAGAGCACACACTTTGCAGCATCTCCACGTGGAAATATGTAGGAGCAAAAGACGCGTTTTGGCTGGACACGTACACCCGACCCGGCCATGCCTGAAGTACTGTGCTAATTAACAATACAAATAAATATACATATGTTGACACGCACTTGCAATTGGGTCAGTGACTCAGTGTTCGAACGAACAATCATGAAATGGTTTCTGAATCTGGACCCCATGCGTGGGTTCTGATTAAAGGGTAAATGCAGGCAACGCTAGATCAGGATCGAACGTTGTCAGTTTCAAGCGTTGAAATCTATCGTAGCGAGAATGGAGGAAGAAAATTAACAGCTGAGAAGTGACTTGTTACGGACGGACAAGTAATTCAAACTGCTGAGAATTGAAGTGACTTGTTATAGTCCAGGGATGGCTGATTGTTTTTATTTGAGCCAGATGACACAGTCAACAGCGATTGAGGTGATTCGACCGTACAATGGAAGTCATGCAAGTGTGTCGACACACGGTCTTGCTTCTAGACTTCATTTAGCGTGTACTGACTGGAACGTGTAGAACCTGAAGGAAATAAGCATATTGTTGTAGTACACGCAAGATATTACTCGTGGTTTTGGGGATCTATCCTACCATTGTCCTTCTCCCTGTAAACCGATCGTGGCCTCCACTAACAAGCCAACTACTCACACAACTTATCGTTTGCTTCCGATCAGCAGAGTCATGACTTATCGTTTGTGAGCATTATTTCTTGGATAAAGTCTATTTTACTTTTTCCAAGTTTGTTCACTGTCCAGATAACCCTCGAAACTAAAATTTGGTTTACTTTATCCTTAATTTGCCAAATCAGCTCACTTTTTTTTTCTCTCTAATCTAATGTTGTTTCACTGGCGTGGAGTTAGGTTAAGGCATAAGAATTAGGAAGTTGAGGAGTGTTGCATCTTGCATAGTCCCGAGCTTCAAACGCGGATGCATAAATTTCGAGAGATGATGTATGCATTCATTTGGAGCAGGTAGCAGGGCTAGAGCCCAGAGCATGATATATTATGCGCGCGTGGGGCACATGGTATAGATTGCAATATGCATATGCATGCTACTCCGGTACTCCCTGGATGTGAATGGAGAGCTTGGTCTCCGTGTGACACATTACCTTATTGTGCACCACCCCTAGCTATTAATGGTCGAGCCATCCCTTTCGGATGCATGGTAGGGTCCTTGTTATTACAACTTTATCTTTTTGTTTTGATGGGTGAGGACCGTTTATTGTGCAGTTGAGAAGGGGCCACTTGACTAGGAGGCACGCTTTGTATTGTATCATCTCGCTCATCCGCTGCTCTTCAGGCTCAGCAGGCCTTGGCCTACATGCATGGGCGCGGGGTCTAGGTTCATGGCTTCAACTAGAGAACTATATACTCCCTCCTGTTTCAAAAAACTTATCGTTTAGGATATTAACACGGTTTTCAAAACACAACTTTGACTAATATTTCTTACTATAAAATATTTATAAAATATAGATAAAGTGTACTTTTATGAAATCATATTTCAATACGAATCTACTCATACCATTTTCACATTTCTAAACTTAATATATAAAAAAATATTTGAAGTTAAAGTTTAAAAATGTTGACTCAAGACAACCTCAAAACGACAAATTTTTTGATACAGGAGGGAGTATTGTTGTAGTCAACAACTAATAGCTAGTATCCGCGTCAAAGGGACACGTGACTCATGCTTGCATGAAGCTGAACTAATTTTTGGTGGCTGTGCGATGCACACACACTGCACCTCCCATATTTCAGTCTACGACCAGCTAGCTGTTGTTCTGTACGTGTGTACTTCAGTGTTGTATATATGCAACTAAATTAAATACTTCATGGGCTAGCAATAGCTCAATTATGCATGGCGCCGCTAGCACATGGTCCTGGCTGCTGCTTGAATGCTTCGAGCTGAGGCAAGCTGGGCAGTCTATCGATCACCTAATTAATAATGTGCGTGGGAGCAAATTCTCTTGTTCCCTAATCTATGAAGTAGTAAGTACAATAATCGTCTGTTCTTGCTTAAAGAATCCTATGGTTTATCGTTGCAATGATCATCTATCAGATACGGTTTATCCGGAAGCGCACATGCATGTCCTATCCGGCCGTTCTTGTTTCCTTTTCTTCATCTTCTTTATTAGCGGCATGGCTACTGCATCACTTTCTGTATACTATTTTTGTTTTTCCAATATATGAAGTTTTGACCATACTTTTGTTTTTGTTTTTTTTTAATCTTTTACCACCAATACCTTCTAGAAAATTAAGTTTAGAAGCAATAAAAATGATGCGTAAAAAAGTGAAGATCACTTTTTTTAAGCCCAATACTTTATATTTGATAATAGAGAGAGTACTTCATAATTGGTTGATGCAACTTCGATCAGTGGGAACCCGGCCGAACAAATATGTTCACAATTGTCTGCTCATCGAACAATTATAGCATCTCATATGAAAAGGACATAGACTTTTTAAGTTTGAAAGGGGTACAAACAAATGAAGCTAGAACACTGCTCGGACAAATCGATCCTTTTGGAGACACGATGAGGATGGGGCTGGGGGCTTAGGTCCACCATATGACATTCATCTTCGATATGCCATGTCACATTGGATCATTAGGAAAAGTAAGCAAAAAAGAACTGTTCGAGGACTTTGGACCGGTCTAGGACACAAGAGAAGAGGAGGTTTACCGATCTGTCATTTATTTCATCATGAAGGATAGGGAGTAGTTCATATAACTCTATTGCACTTTAGTTTTTACTATGATGTTTTGATTTGCCACTATTGTTTGGAGTAAAATGTACATGTGATAATTGTAGCTGCAAATTACAAAGCGGCGTTGTGGCAAATATTTCGTCAAGAGCAGTTTTATGGTCCAAAATAATGGCCATTAGTTTTTCAAAACTAATGGTCATTAGTTTCATCCGATGGTCTAGATTTAATTTTGAAAATATTCTACTAATAGCCATTAGTAAGGGTAATATAGGAAAATATAAAGTGTGATGAACTTATAATAGTAATTTTATTTTTATAAAAAAAATCAAATTTGTAATTTGATCAACTCATGTTGTCCATCAATCAGTTCATTATTATAGTTTCTAAGATTAGCCGGTTATGGTTGAATTAGTTAGTTCATAATTATTAATCAATATATAGTTTAATGAATTAATAATAAAATTATTGATTTACCTTTGGCCATTAGTTTTGGAGAAGCAATGACCATTATTTTGGATTGTAAAACTGCTCTTCGTTAGACATGTCACCCAAACTCTAGATACGTTGCACACTCCTGAGTGAGCTTCAAATGCGAACACAACCTGGGGCCTAGATCTCTCGATAATTCCTCACCGGACTGTTCAATGCATGGAGAAAACAACCCCACGTACGTAGCAGGGCATAGGCACGCGCTCGATCCCTCGCAGAGCACATGGCGCATACCTATATCAATGGTGTACCAATAGTGCGTGAGAGTCTTAACCCATGTGTTGTACTTGCACCTATTCCTTTCCGATGCAGGGCACGCTATACCTCTCATATCTACACTCACTCTGCTTCTTTTTTTTCGAATACTGCTTACCTCAAATTTAAGCTAAACAACGAATGAAAAAGCACCTCATATTACGAGCGCTCCTTCTAATATTCCAAGCATTGACTTCTTGTCGAGGGCCAAACTGGTGTGGCCGCGGCCGGGAAGGGGCGCCACGTGATGGGCTGCATATGTTGCTCGCAAGGAACTTGATCCAACCCACTGCGGGTTGCCGTGTGAGAGGCATACACACTGCAGCTCCCATGCATGTCCGGTCCGAGCCGGCGGCCATCGTTTTCCTATTCCTCGACCGAACTTACTAGCTGCGGTGTTGTTTGCTCAGTTGTGCAAGCCAAGCCAACGTTGGTGAGTGCATGGGCTGTAGCTAAATTATGCAGCATGGCAGTATGGCACGCCATGGTGCTGGTGGCCTGCTGGGTGCAGCTTAAACGCCTCTATTACTATGCTAGGCTGGCATCCTCGACCTCCCGACGAGTGCCTGTATCAGGGGAAGCAAGTCGTCGATCGGTCGTGTCATGTGTCCCTGAATAATAAATAATTAATGGTAGTACGTACGATACGATAATCTTCTGTTCTGGATTAAGGAATAACACTGGACCAATAATCGATCGCGTCGTTGCAAAATGCCAACGCGACGATTATATGGTAGGTGCGGTTTATCCGGAAGTTCACATGCATGCTCATACTTATATGGTCAGTCTTGTTTTATTTCTTCCCTTTTTAGTTTTTTTTTTAAAAGCAGGCAGCATCTAGGAATAACACTGGACCAATAATCTTCACGATTGATACTGCCAGTTCAGAACGTCGATCGGGAATTCGGAATAGACAGACGTGTACACCACAATCATTTATAGGTAGCTCATCGTGCATGCGAATCATTTTGGGCTGGTATGTGTGGGAACCTATTGATATTTGGGGCTGCACTGATTGAGCCTCAGGTCATAGTTTCATGGGCTTTAATAGAGTAGTTGAAGGACGGCAGCTGGTGAATTTTGGCCCGTTTAGCATCGACTTCCACCTCTAGCCGGGAACGATTTTTTTTGATAATAAGCGAATTTTTAAATTATTCTTTATCAATAACCGGTCGTTTTGAAAATTTGCAAAACTAACCTACCAGTCGCCCACCCATCGGGCGATTAGGGCTTGTCACCTGTTAAAAGGGCGACAGGCCGCCACCGTGGCACCCTGGAGAGACTTGTCACCCCGTGGGCGACAGGGTCCTCTCGCCTGTCCAGAGGGCGACAAGGCGATGCCGTGGGGCCAATCGCCCACCCAATGGGCGAGACAGGGAGAAACGATAGAGAAAACAATGAAATCCAGTGAACTGCGTGTTTCCTATTCCTCGACCGAACTTACTAGCTGCGGTGTTGTTTGCTCAGTTGTGCAAGCCAAGCCAACGTTGGTGAGTGCATGGGCTGTAGCTAAATTATGCAGCATGGCAGTATGGCACGCCATGGTGCTGGTGGCCTGCTGGGTGCAGCTTAAACGCCTCTATTACTATGCTAGGCTGGCATCCTCGACCTCCCGACGAGTGCCTGTATCAGGGGAAGCAAGTCGTCGATCGGTCGTGTCATGTGTCCCTGAATAATAAATAATTAATGGTAGTACGTACGATACGATAATCTTCTGTTCTGGATTAAGGAATAACACTGGACCAATAATCGATCGCGTCGTTGCAAAATGCCAACGCGACGATTATATGGTAGGTGCGGTTTATCCGGAAGTTCACATGCATGCTCATACTTATATGGTCAGTCTTGTTTTATTTCTTCCCTTTTTAGTTTTTTTTTTAAAAGCAGGCAGCATCTAGGAATAACACTGGACCAATAATCTTCACGATTGATACTGCCAGTTCAGAACGTCGATCGGGAATTCGGAATAGACAGACGTGTACACCACAATCATTTATAGGTAGCTCATCGTGCATGCGAATCATTTTGGGCTGGTATGTGTGGGAACCTATTGATATTTGGGGCTGCACTGATTGAGCCTCAGGTCATAGTTTCATGGGCTTTAATAGAGTAGTTGAAGGACGGCAGCTGGTGAATTTTGGCCCGTTTAGCATCGACTTCCACCTCTAGCCGGGAACGATTTTTTTTGATAATAAGCGAATTTTTAAATTATTCTTTATCAATAACCGGTCGTTTTGAAAATTTGCAAAACTAACCTACCAGTCGCCCACCCATCGGGCGATTAGGGCTTGTCACCTGTTAAAAGGGCGACAGGCCGCCACCGTGGCACCCTGGAGAGACTTGTCACCCCGTGGGCGACAGGGTCCTCTCGCCTGTCCAGAGGGCGACAAGGCGATGCCGTGGGGCCAATCGCCCACCCAATGGGCGAGACAGGGAGAAACGATAGAGAAAACAATGAAATCCAGTGAACTGCGTGTCAAAATAATCGAGTGAATACGGAAGGTTAATCGAGCCCATGGCCTCGCGAGTAATCAATCCGAATAACTCTGCTATGGGTAACTCTAGACTTTCTGCTTGGTGCGTGGATGCTTCAGCTAGAGAAAAACAAGAAGAAAAAGGCAAAGGGATCGATCCAATTACTTCCAAAAAATCAGTCCATACCTCAGTCTGCTCTAAATCCTCCCTTCGCTCAGACCAACCTTGAGCAATCTAAGCAGTTAGTCATTTCCTAGTAAAGCTTCCTCCATGAATCTGAGCTCCCAGGCCAAGACCGTAGTTGCCCTGGAGAATGAGTAAACGAAAGAGATAAGGTTGACTGTGGACCCAACGCACGTGTGAGAGGAAGCAGTGTTGATAAAGGAGTCACGCCCTTGTCGCCCGCTCAACGGGCGACTAGCCTCTGTGCCATCCGTGATGGGCCCACTGAACGACGTGTCTTTCTTGTCGCCCTGTTGACAGGCGATTAAAAGCTAATCGCTCCTCTAATGGACGATAAGCCCTAATCGCCCGATCGGTGGGCGACTAGTGGGTTAGGTTTGCAAATTTTCAAAACGACTGGTTATTCATAAAAAATAATTTAAAATATGATTATTATAAAAAAATCAGCCCGGAACAGCGTCCCAAATCTCTCTTCCCTGCCTTATTACATGTTTTAGTTTTTGTGAGAACTCCTGTTCCCCCCTTTACCCCCCTTGCTTTTTGATGGAAATTGGCTTCGCTCCCCATCCTGAATAAGAAAAAAAAATCTGCATGAGAAGAATCATCCAATTTTGGTTTGGTGTTGAAACAGGACATGTAAAATGTTAATAAAAAATTAAATAATATAATTTTTAAAATATATTTATATTGGATCTTATTTGTAGAATTAGTTCTAAAAAACAGTTTCATAAACGGACTAATGGTTTGGAAGGAAAACACATTTTATGTTTCGACCTCACATTCAATTTCCTCCCACCCATCCGTGCCAATAGAAACCCGTGTTCGATCCGGTGTGCTCCACAGGCGGCCCACAATCGTTCAATTAGCTATACGCACAAATTTAAAGCCTTCTACAACTTGCTAATTATAACTTTCTTTAGCACAAGTTGCTAGTTATAAATGCGCTCTACGTACTATAGTGTTTCTTGACCCATTCGCAAAAAAAGAAAAAAGAAAAAAAAAAGAGTTAGTCACAAAACTTGAGGTGGGTGTGTTTTAGTCACAAAACTTGAAAACTATTGAAATGGATCACAAAACTTGTTATGTGGGTACAAATAAAAACAAAATCTAAAGATATATTATAGCTAAGTTCGTATTGAACAAAAGAAAAATCAAGATTCAATATATATTATTCAAACATATGTTTCCACAAGACATCTTTCACATGGGATTTGCAAAGTCACTTTGTTTTCTCACGCTTGCAAATTCCATTGAATTCATTTTTATCAATGCCACTATTTCAACTAAGTTAAATTCTTCATGACCAGTAGCATTAGCTGATAAGTCACGTCATATATGTCCATGTGGCATCCTTTTGCGTATATGATGGTTGTCATTTGCTTTGATATCATCAAAATTTGTCGTTGTGGTATGGTTTTTGACTCTATTTGCACCACCATGACAAGTTGTGTGACCAAATAGAGCAATTTTCAAGTTGTATGACTAAATCGCACCCACATCACAAGTTGTGGTACCACCAATGCAATTCACTCAAAAAAAGTGTTTCTTTTTTTTTTTTGAGGGAAAAGAAAGTGTTTCTTGAATCTTGACCAAAGAAGTCTGAGAGATACAGGCCCAACCCAAAAGGTTGAAGTGCGAACATCAGAGTCCAGGGGCCCAATCTTCAAAAAGATGGAAAGCCCTCTCCGAAAGTGGATGCATTCCTGGGTGCTGCGATAGTATTCAATTAGGCCCATAGTCGAACCTCTTTTTTTTTTTGGCATCATAGTCGAACCTCTTTTAGCTTCGCCGTTTGATCAGTTTGAAGTTCTCATTTGCCCTAGAGAATGTAACAGGATAGCTGACTCTTTAGTCTTTAGCCTCCTATGGAGCGCTCGTAATGGCCTCTGGGTTGATGTGCATGAGAGCTCCGTTTGTGGTCTCTCTAGTCTCTGGCCATTTGCCTAGAGGCAGTAGCTAATGTAATTACTTTCCATAAAAAAAAAACAGGGCATCATCGCCGCTGTTCCCATGTAATGGAATGGAGAGTTTCTCACATATAAAAACGAAAAAAAAACTGCAAACACACGTTGATTACTTAGACAACTAAAACATACCGATCTGAAATTCTCCAGTATCCATTTGCATCCGTGTTGTGATCCTACGAGAGACCAAAGATCAACATCTTTGTCATCTGCTCCCTGCGGTTTCTGAATGACGTTAGCTTTCAGTCTTTCAGTATTTAGACGGGGTCAGTTGAGTCTCAGGACTTAAGCTATGGAATTAAAGACCTGCACGGGGGGAAATAAAGAGAGCAATTACAAGGGGACAAACTAAATCCATGTATGAAAGTGACACGCACGATGCTTACACTTACGCACAATCAAGTCTAAAGGCAGCATTTGTTGATTCTTCTGGCTAAAGCATGTAGTATAACAATACGCTTGTATATGTACTAGCGTTTTATTAGCTGGGGCTATCGAACGGTATACTATGAGGGAGGGACCAACCAAACGATCACTGCTCCAGGCAAGCTTGAGTTGATCTGAAGCAACAACGACACTGTACGTGGCATCTTTCTCCTGAGAGATTATGCAGCAACTGGACGTTGATCACTTTAATGACCGGCCTGTTGCTTCCTGTTGCCCATGCCTGGTCCACACTCGCGTAGGTGTGAGCCTACCCTTCGTGCGCGGCTTTTCCTCGAGCTACTCTCTGTACTAGCATTACCTGATGTGAACCACGAACAGAGAAGGTCAGAAGATTGCAAAGGCATGCTGCATGTCGTCATCACGGATTGAGTAGGTAGGTAATCACGCTTGAGAAATTCCTGCTGCCGACTAACACAAACTTTGCGGCCACTCAAGTAACCATCATGGTTGTGTCGTTAGTCCCACTGCTGCAGTATTATGCATGTTCAAAAGGAGGACATGTTGGCTTTAATCGGTTAGGAACACATCCATTCCATCCACAGGGCACAAAAGAGAAGGATAGAGATGAGGAGACGGGCCGCAACATACGTGACACACTTTGATTAACGACTTCACCTACGCCAATAGTACTCCCCTGTTTCAGCTGTGTTAGTACTTAGTAATACTCGTAATATCCAGGGATAAGCAATTGATCACTAGTCAATGCTGCGCCGCGACGGCGTTGTTTGTTCCCCGAAAGCAACTCCAACTTTGCGGGCTTATCACCAAAGCAGAGGCGACAAATGCGTGACTCCATGTAGACTATGCAACGGGGACAGGTACTTGCCGACGGGAACGTAAGCTAGTTTGCACGAAGACCATAGTCCGACTCGGAAGAGTCGAGTGAACTACGGCGTCTTGCCTGCCCTTGCATCTCATTTTCAGAATTAACTGGTTAGTGGCAAGCAAGTGTGCATTCGTCTGAAGAAAATGTAGGAAGGCGTGTGCACTGTGCAGCGGTGAGGCGACAGATCCTGGCGTTGTTTGATGATGCTAGTTAGTATATATGCTGATAAGACTGCGGGGAACCCATTTTAAACAGTTTTCTTCTGCGATCGAGGACGTACGACAGTAAAGGTTGCCCGTACTACTCTCGTAATGGAAGTAGTAACCGTGATGTATGTGTTTCCGCTCGTAAAGGTTTTTTAACTAAACCCTGAGTCCTCCACTCGGTATAATCCCTTCACTCGCAAGCACCAAGCAGCAGTTTCTTCAAACTCCGCTCACCCGCCTGAATTTTCCACGTCGCGCTCCGTGCGTGCACTCGCGCGCCTAGGGGTGGAAAGTGGATGCGGATAATTCGTATTATTCGATATCCGTATCCAATAAAATACAAATGTGGCACGAAAATTGTCATTCGATTAACATTTTTACACTATTTGAATTCGTATTCGAATTCGATTAGAAAATATGGATGTGGATACGGTTTGAGGTTTTGACACTAAATATTTGACATATCCGTATTTGTATTCGTATCCGCTACTATATATCATAAATATACCTATATATTATGTCGTCACCCGATTGAACGGGGTGTTCGTCAGATATTTCGATCGAGGGAGCAACGCTACGAACGAGATCAATCTAAGAACACGCAGAGGGTTTATACTGGTTCAGGCCTCCCGAAG
>LAPY01000664.1:5540-42410 GCA_000970635.1 Eragrostis tef
ATTATACGAAGTTATACGACCTTCAACCTAATTACATTATTTTGTAACAGTACATCAAAGAGCTTGTCACATTTAGTTACATCAAATGTAAATTTTATCTCATCCTTCTTTCCAGGGCTTTGTTTCAAGAAAGAACAAGCTAAAGGTTTATTTTTAGGTGAATCAATCCACTCAGCCACACAAATATCAGCATCATCATCACTGGCCGAGTCACCTTCCAAAACATTTACACCTTGCCTATCTCTTTCTTTACTGTTTGAATCTTTAAATCGGTTATACTGCCTGTTGTCCTTAGCACGACTTTCACAAGCAATGGCGCGCTGCATGACTTGGTTAACATCAACAAAATCTTGCCCTTCCAGCTTTTCCCTCAAATATGAAGATAAACCTGCAAAAGCTAGATCGGCCAAATCTTTCTCTCTAATTGTTAGGCTATAACATTTATTCCTAGTTTCCCTAAATCTTTTAATATATTCAGAAACTGTTTCATTGTATTTTTGCCTAACTGCAGTAAGATGTGACAACCTAAGTTCAGTCTCGCCATTATAAAAATACTCATGAAATTTATGCTCTAGTTGAGACCAAGTAGTAATTGAATTGGGTGCAAGAGACGTGAACCAAGTAAATGCTGTTCCAGACAATGATAAAGGGAACAATTTAATCCTATAAACATCTGTATGTGCTACCTCACTGATTTGCGCCAAAAACTGCCCAATATGTTCATATGTAGTCCTACTATCGTCCCCCGTGAACTTTATAAAATCTGGAATCCTAAAACCCCTAGGATATGGCATGGTGTCGAACTGATCAGGATAGGGATTTTGATATGTCCTAGCACTCTTTTTTGGTTCAAAACCGAATTCTCTCAGAGTTTTCAGCAAGTTTTCCTTGAAAGTTTCTGAGACTTCTCTACTCGCACTCGTATCAGCAGCACTAGGCATTGACACTCTAGGAAAAAATGCATCTGGTACTGGTCCATAATTAACCCCGGTCCCTACTGATGGTATAGGAGGAACACTATGTGCCATTGTCTGATAAAAAGGTTGCTGAATATTTGAGTTTAGCACTGTATTCCTATTAACTGGACCTGAAGAAACACAAGGATTTGGCAAACTAGTTGTATTGTTCTTATCAGACCCCTCAGGCTGTTTATCCTGCAGCTCCCCTTGAATCTGCAAGATAGTCGATCTAACCTGTCTAGGCAAGCTATTATCTACGTCTTGCTTAAAAGCACGCTTAAACCCCTCAAAAGAATCCTTCACAGTTTCAGTAACTGTACGAGATAAGTGTTCAATCTCAGCCCCAAACTTGCTAGCTACTGAAATATCTACCATCTTCACTAATTCTTCAGGAGTTAAAGATGAAGTATTTGTTACCTTGGTCGCTGAAGTGTTTCTCACCATAGTCCTCTTGATTGCGCCGCTCCTGGTCTTCCGATATTCTGCCAGCTTCGCCTTGAGCAGAGCATCCGCCTCCTCCTTAATCTCACGCTCCAGCGCCATGCGATCTTCATCTGCCAAGTCGTCAATCTTGACCTCCATGATGTTGTCTTGATCAATCTCCGCAGGATCGCCAACACCCGTCATCCTCCTCCTTGCTCCTAACCGGCAATAATGGTGCCGATCAACAGCAACAGAACCACCACACGAACGACGAACTCGTCCCCAGCGGAGTCGCCAATTTTGTTGCTCAACGAAATTCGTCACGCAGCAACAAGATAAGTTCTGTACTTTCGCAACAGCAGCGACTGGTTTTCACGGCAAACCAGCAAAGAATTCCCAATTTCGCAGGGAAGATCGAGTACTTTTCTCAACAAAGTACCAAAGGAAAACAAAGAAGAAAATAATAGATGAAAACTGAAACGAAACTGTCGATTGATTTCTCCTCCTCCCGTTTTGCTACAAACCTGGTATTTAAATACAAGACTACGTAACAGACTCCAATACAAAAACGACCTGACTTCCGAAACTAACTATATCTAAACTCCAAAACGACTCAAACTGACATAGTCCTAATCTGAAACAACTCAAACTTTCCCAGGAGTCCTTCACATGTACGCATGCCTGTTGTGTTCTTCTCTGAATCGACCATATCAAGCCAACCTGAAAATCCCGTAACTCCATCAGGCATCAATATAGAGACCACGTAAGTCTGCACCTCACCATGTAAATCATCATGGGCCATCCATCTTTGACTCCAACGCACACTATATTGCCTGTCTTCTTTAGAAATTCACAAACAAAGCTATCTCTTCCCTCATCATGTAGCACTTCACAGGACACATAGCTCCATGAAAACAGCTTCACAGGAACATCATCATAAGGCCATGGACTGACTGCAGCACTTGGAACTCCTGTGAACAAACCAACAGCTAAATTTGACCACCAACAGGTCGCTCTTGTTTTCAAGCAACGACGGTTACCTCTGGAAATCGGCAGGCACGACGTGATCGAACATGTAGCCGAAGCAGCCGTCACAAGCCGTAACTGGGCTGATTATCAAAAAATAGAAAAAAAATACCGTAACTTGGCCTTCATCTTTTTCGCCGAGCCAGAGGATGGAGGCCCAGTTACATGCTACGGCTTCCTGGAGTCTGTACTGGCGGAGACATTAAAACCAGCCCGCTAGTGCAGTCCGTTGGCCTGCTTGTCGGCCCAGTTACCGGCGACACTCAAGCATCTTCGAGCCCAGTAGTGTTCAAATCACTAGAACCAACAATGACCAGCACACACCACCTGCAACATGCATGTTCTGTTCGTACCTAAAAAAAAACTGTAGGAGCCTGTCCACTCAAAAAAAAAACACGCGGAAAACCAAAAAAGGATAATTCTTGCTTAGTACCCTTCCATATAATCTACGAAGGTAGTGTTTTCCCTTCAGATTATTTACCTCGAATATTTCTACATGTGCACAGGTCTATTGCGGGCAGTATTGCAATGTTTTTGGTTTTTGTTAGGTGTACCGATATTGTTTGGTTTGCGGCTGTATCAATTGATTGTTAACACGACATGTGACTACATATATAGCTTGTGTCATATGTACAATGATGTATATGGGGGTACTCTCTTTGTAGACTCTAAACATGTTTCATGCACGAAGAGCCTCGGATAAAATCTGAGATATATGGATGCATTATCTGCATATGATTATGTCAGTTGTGCCACCTGTACTATGTATGATGCCGTATGATAAGCACTTCTATTTGGGGCTACATAGTCCATGGTTACACCCAATTTGGGGCTACATAGTCCATATATACAGGCAGCTATGTCAGGGTGAATTGGGAGTGGTTATTTGTAATTTAGCACAGAAATATTTATCACAAGGACCCAATAACCTCCAACCAAATGGGATAAATTTCATGTTTTCACTTGACAGTCTAAATTCCTCGCACGTCAGCAAGAATTACAACTTTGATGCCACAGAAAAATGAACTAAATTTCCAGGAAAGTCAGCAAGAATTATTGCTTTTGATGCCATGCACATGAAAAAAGGGAGGGAAAAAGATTCAATTCTCCCCCACCACAATGAAACGTCTGTATTACAGTGTAAACCTACCAAATACAACGAACAGATTCCCTCTTTCTATCTATAGAGGAAGCTAGCATCCATCTATAGTGACGCAAGAAAAAGAGCCACCTACTGACCAACTGTTTTTGGAATTTCTTTGGTGATTGGAGGGCATATGAATTTGGCCACTTTTTTCTCCCAAGGCATTTGTACCCTGGTTTGCTGTGGGCCCGGTTTGCACACCAAGCATATGCACCCACATCAGCCTTTAACCTCCCTGCACAGCACCACGGGAACCATGAGCATTGCTTTGAGGTGTTCTTGGTTTCTAAGCAATCGCTCTCTCCTTTGGCTCTTTACGTGCCTTGTCAAACTACAAGACCCTTGGCCTGCCATGTTGGTCCTCTGTGCTGCATGGGAAAAAGGCAGATGATCAGATTCTAGGGTGCCTCGTCTACTGTAGGGGTTGGAGTTGTCATACCAAGCTAAGAATGGGCCAAAACAAAATTAAAAGACTTTTTGGAAGAGGTAATAAAAAGAAGAAGAAAGGTGCCATGAATCGCTTGTTTCTGCATAGTGCGTGGGATCAAAGCCCTTTATACATATGGAAACGCCTATGTGCACAACAGATGTTTTAATTTATTGATTTGGCACCTAGTTTCTCATCTCGAGAGTTGTTGGTTGGTAAACAGTTACTAAGTTAATTTTACCATTCAAGGTAAACAACAATCCTGGTAAATTAGCAAAAAATGAGTACATGCCTAGAAGGTGACGCATCATGCTTATCAAATATACATCACCCAGCTTCACGTCACTGTCACTAATTAGTCAAAAGTTGATTAAGAGTGCACTTACGCACCGATCCACTCACTAACGTCCCTTAGCTCGGCCGCCGCCGCTAACGAGAAACTAACCAACTTCTTCCCTCAACTGTTCTTGTCACGGGTCGAGTGCTGACACCTGTCGCAACTTCACGAATTGATCATCTCATTGACAAACTATACGCTCTTAACAAATAAATAAATAAATAAATAAATGTTACGTCAACCAAACATGTACTCTCTCCGTTTTAAAATATATACATTTGTTAAATTTCAGACATTGTGTTTGACCGTTCATCTTATTTAATTTTCTTGTGAAAATATAAAACAGTAAAGTCATGCTTAAACTTTACCTAATGATAAAACAAATTGTGATAAAATAAATAATATTTTTATAAATTTTTTGAATACGATAAGTGGTCAAACATGATGTCTGGAAGTCAACAGCTGCATATATTTTGAAACAGAGGGAGTAAATAAATTTTATGTCATGTGGCAAGCTATATTATTCTCGCTTGGAAAATTGTTTGTTCATTTGGCGGCGCTCTTCGCTATCATTTTACGCCTCCTAATTTTCCAAATATGGGACCTAGTTAGGGCTCATAGGTGCCACGACATTTACCGCACCATGATCGCGACCAAGCAGAGTTTGTTGATGGCGATTAGGCTTGTGCGAGCTCCAAAAATCTGATGTGATGGCGGCTGTGGAAAGTGTGGCCGGCTCTTGGACAATCATTGCGTTACGTTTTCCACGACCGAAAGCTTTGACGGCGTACGCGCTCGCTGCTGGGTTTGCGTAGTTGGGCGACGATGGAGATGGCACGTACTACCAACGTGCTGGGAAGAAGATAGAAGAGTTGGTCAAGAGCCACATACATACATGTACACCAGATAACGAAGCGCGTGCATGGATAGATGGAATGATGTCTTGGGCTCTTGGCTAACCCATAGCTAGGCTGGCTGGCTCTAGACCTGTGTACGCATGCAACTTTCTTGGTGATTTGGACGGCACGACCTTTGATGGATGTGTGATTGTTTAGGGCTTTTGTGTGGTTCATCTTTAATCTCTTTTCATATTGTTTTGGTTGTGAGTGCCAGTGGTTGATGATCCTTCGTATTGACTATGTCAAAGCATGTTTCTTATATATTGGAGTGGTCAGATATTTGTAACATGGTACAATTTGTTTAATGTCACAACTAACAACCGGCGGTTTATATATGAATAATATAATTACTACTAGAGTTTGCGATCCATGTTGCATCTCTCATGATTGACGAGGACATGTCATTAGAGTATTTAACTGAGTTTCGTATACACGGCACAGTTTGTGCAATGGTTTATTTTGTACAATGGAGATACTTATACCATCGATCTATAGTATTTGGGACAATAGCGTTTTAACCATGATTCTAGGCTCTAATTGTGTTTTCACAATCGATTTTTAGATTTTGCAAGATCACCATTGATTGCTTTCAGATTTTGCAAGATCACCATTGATTTTTTAAAAACTGATGGTAAAATCGCAAAACTATTTTGCAAGATCGCCATCGCTTTTTGAAAACTGATGGTAAAATCGCAAAAATCTGAAAATCGATGGTAAAAACACAATTGGAGTTTGAAAGGATGGTTGTTTTGCAATTGCTCCATAGTATTTAGGCCCTGTTTGGACCCACCTCCTAAACTTTTAGTTTGAAGTCACCTAAACCCTCCTAAAAGTGACTAAACATTAGAGAAAAAGAAGAAAAGACAAAAGTGCCCTCTTGCAATCGTCTTTTATTTCCATTCGTTTTCTCCCAACGCCATTGGTGGAAAATATTGCATTAGCCAGGAGGTAGTCGGGATCCAAACATGAACATTCTAAACATTAGCTAGCTAGAGGATCCAAACATGACCTTATGTTATTAAGTAAATAATATATAGTTGTCCCCATTGCAGCTTAAGAGTATATTACTAACACAAAAAAAAGAAACCTAGAACACACTACTCTCTTTCTCTCTAGATTCCATTTCCATAAATCGGCATGTGGAAAGCAAGGTGCCCAACTCTTTTGGCAACCTTAGCACGGAAGCAGCCAACCAGAGTCTATCAGACCCTTTCAAACTGGCGTGAAAATTAAAAGCGTCACCTCACTCCCGGCAGATGCCCCTCGCACACAGACACATGCCAGCCGAATGGATCAACGCTCAGATGTATATATGCCCTGCTGCCTTCGCTTTCCATCGTGTGGCTGTCAACCTTCCTCCCGTTGCTTTCGGCGGCAATGGAGGAGATGGAGCTTCGTGCCCTGATGTGGCCTCCGGTTCCGTGGAGCATCTGAGGCTGAGCTAACAGTGACCGGCGCCGGCGGCATGCTGCGTTGATCCTTTCTATTTGCTTGCAGGGGTGGAACCACGATTGGGTCACAGGGGGTGCTAGTTAGTGCTTAACTGCTCAAAAGTGATGTGGCCGTGAAGACTAAGCTAATTTATGCTTGTTTCACATGGATTAAAGACAGATCATTTGCTTGTGCCTTCGTGCACAGGGGGTGCTGGTTGTGCGCTGCAAGTCCTTCATCCCTTAATTTTAGGATGCCTCGTGCATTGTGCAGTCTTTGTGGCACATCAAAATGATTTTTTCAAGGCAAAAAAAAGTTTGACTAAGTAGAAAAGTATCGCTTGAATTTTTTGCTATGTTGTTTGATTGAGATGTGTGTGGTTTTTCTTTGATGTGCGATCTTTTATATTTGGTTTAGCACGTGGGTGAATTCGGGATGACCGCTCTAGTTGTGTTTGCGCAATTGGTCGCTATCGATTTTAATTAATGTATCTATGGTCTTGCTATATATGCTACATATATTCAAAGCAGGAATTATTGTAGAAGCATTTAAAATGTTAGGCTCCTATTATATATTGCAAGGTATATATGTGATTAGTATATTGAGCATGATTAACATTATTGAACCATGATGAAATTATTTAGTAGATAATAATTTCAAGGACGATAATATATCAGTTTCAAGCATTCACGGTGATAAATGAAGATATAATAATCATAACTAGACACAGCTAACTCGAGAAAGACTACATGCATGCTACTTTGCTTAATTTCCCAGGTTTACCTCTTCGAAACCTTATATCCCAGCCTGACAATTTAAATTTTCAGTCAGCCTGTCATGGAGAAATTAGGTCTCTCTCCGGCTCTCTCAGACATCAGCTTCTCTCTTTTTCAACTTCGAGTGTGCGCATCAAAAAGAAAAAATTTGGAGTTGTCAGTCGTCATCCATCGTACCACCACAGGGAACAAAAACGGCAGCTCGTACATAGTACACTGCCAAATTCTACCTTCTTTTGGGAATGAATGCCATCCCGTTTCTGCCTGGATAAAAAGGCGTCTAAGCCTCTGCTGCTTGTCCTTTTGGCCCTTGGGGAATAGCAACTGCTATTACCACACAGCAAGTAGATAATTGAGCATAAACATTTTAATGGAAAATGCAAGTCAAGTTTGTGTAGATTAAAATCCACCTCGTTTATTTGGTGCCACCGGAACTTCTTTTTTAGGCGAGTTCATGTGGCAGTCAGATACCAACATTTTTTGGATGAGGGTACAATTTGTTCGCAAGAAATTTTTTTTTGAAGAGAACTCCACATTGGGAAAGGACCACAAACCATGTGGTTTCCAATATTCTTTCACTACTTACCCACAAAAAATAATATTCTTTCACTACGCGAGAAACAGAGTAGGTGGAAAATTCAACTCTTTTACAATACGTAGAGACAAAAATTGTTGTGTCACACTCGCTATTGTAATTCATTTTCTATATTGCCATATACAGAGAACTAAGGCTCAATATATTACCCAACATGGTATGTGTACGTAGGTCGAATACGGAAGATCCCTCAAGACTTTCTTTTATTCTGTTTACATACTATATCGAAATGTTACATCTTAAGTGCATCAGTTCTAAGAAAACCCCTAATCCTTGTATGACACCTGTGTTCAAATCAATGATATATTAAAAAAATTATCATTGTGGTGCAAAATCTAATGTAAATTGGGGCACGGGCCTAAATTTTCTTGCAAAAAGAAAAAAAAATTACATCAAGGCGAGTGAAATTGTGTATCATCTAATGTCACAATTATTAATATATATATATATAGTCGAGGTCTGTAATCCATCTATCCATAACAACTAACGTTTTAGGTTGTAACTGGCTTAAGTCCTCCTATTAAACATCTCATGCACACCGTGGCTCCATTTCGCCAAAAAGAGTTGAAGAAGGGCAGCGCAAAGCTGCATTGCAAAGCTGCATTGGTACAACCATCATGCCTGAATTTGCAACCTTACGATTGAACCATATTCCATCATAAGTATTAAGCGGGAATCTTTGCAAAAAAAAAGTATTAAGCGGGAAGGGGTCAAATAGCGCACAAGTATAATAAGTCACTCTGAGCTGCTTCATATTGGCTTCACTACCAGGCCATAGGGTTCCTCCCACGTGTGCATCCCGAAATCGTTGCGTGCACTCGATCTTTAGCATGCGCTTGGGGTCGGTAAGAGTCATTCCTTTCTCTCTCTCTTTTTTTCACTCCCACCCGCCACCTACCTTTCCCTTTTTACTATATACATGACCCCACACCTTTCCCCTTCCTCCATCCTCTGACTCTTCCGCCCACAAGGCCATCAACGACGACATCTTGTGTCCAGGCCAGAGGAGCTCCGTTGGGCAGTGGATTTCCTGCCTGTGCGCCCCCAGCACCACAGAGGAGGCAAGCCTGTGTGCTTCCCCGAGAGCCGGCTCTGTGCTACGAGGGTCAGAGCTACGAAGGAGCACCGCCATGCCACCGACCAGGCTCGAGCAGCCGGACTCCAAACCCTAGGTTTTTTCTAGTTGAAACTCTTTAGATTTGAATTGCAATTTTTCAAATCATACTTGAAAATTGTTGAATTCAAGTTGAAACTTCTTTGAATTGACTTGGAACTTTTGGTATCTGACTTGAAATTTGTTAAACTGAGTTGAAACTTGTTCCATCTGAGTTGAACTCTGTGAATTCGAGTTGAAGCATCGTCTTTGAATCAACATGAAACTTCTATAAATCAACTTCCGTTAAATTGGGGACTTAAAACTTCCATTAATTTTTCCTTTTTAGTTTCGATTGGATCCAATGGGTGGATCAAGGAGGAAGGAAGGAGCATTGTGTGCTGTCGCTTTGCTGTCAAGAAACGAGCACAAGCAATTTTCCTTGCGCTAGAGCGCAGAATAGATGCTCCCTGTGCACCCCTCTTCATAACAGGTTAAACTCACCATTTGTTCATACACATATTTGCATATCTCTCTGTTTCTATTTTCACCTTTCCTGCTCGTCATCATCAAATTGGGGAAATGCCATCTTTCTTTTAGAAACTAAGAGCACCAAACAAAATCATGCCCCGGTATTTATTCAAGAAATTATGATTTCCCTATAGTTTATTTAATCAGAAATTTTTTATCTGTTGAAGGATAAATCATAAACAATAATTCATATTCATTGATGGAAAACATTGATTTCATATATTGGTGAGACGCAATACACAACTACCAATTTATTTATTTCTTCCAACATTGATAGCCACCTATGCAAACCAACAAATACACTACCGATTATACTTCTAACATTAAGAAAACATGAAAAACTTTGTATAGGGCATCACCCACATCTTTTGTCCATAAATCAGTAGTCAAAGAATACCTAACCCATACATCTCCAAGAATCATAGATATACTCATACACATCTCGGTAACATATTAAGATATTACAAAACTCAACAATATCTCTAGCATTGATGATGGTCAAAGAAAGAATCGTCGGCAGTCACACCATGAAGTCGTTTGTGCACCATTCAATCTATGAGGAACAAATCCTACTGTTGGCAACTTTCTCCATTCCTCATGTCCATCGTGGGCTAAGCACCAGCCACCAGGACGAGAGACCGAAAAGCAGAACATATAGCTTCTTGAACCTTCCTCCTCGCTATCCTCAAGATGCATGGAAGATGGAGTTGAGACAAGTTGCGGGCTGCGGGGTCTCTTCCATTCACACAAGCTCTGGGGATTTGGTCCTAATCATCTGATTCTTCCTCAATTTCCCCTTTTCTTATTCCAAACCCTAGCCGTACAATTCCAAAATTTAGCCATATTATTCATGAGCTGGAACAAAATGATGAAATAGTTGTCTTCTACATCTCCCAACAAATCCACTTTAGTGGTCATCAACATCCATCAAGCCGGACCTCACCCTCGGCAAGTGGCGCGGAGCCAGAGTTTGAGGCAAGCATGGGCCAGACTAAAAAATCAAATGGATTTATGTGGTGATTAATTATTGTTTTTTCTTAATATCTTTGCCATTGCTTAAATCCTCAAACAAATCGCACAAAAACGGGAGGGAGAGGGGGAGGGGGGAGACCCAGGCTGGCCGGCCTGAAGGTGGCTCCGCCCCTCCCCTTGACAATTGATCTCCTCCAAGCGATTGCTTCCTCGTTGAGGTCAAGAAAGGAGCACACAGCTGGAAGAAGAAAGAAGCTGCTTTGCCAGCCATAGGACTTATCCTCTCGGATCGGACGCTAGAAGAGGCGGCTGCACTAACAATGGACAAAGAGTGATTGCCAAGGCGGACCGGTGCTTGTTCTCGATACATAACTACATTTATGTTAAACAGAGAGGTAGTACTATCTAGAGTAAGTTTTATAGAACCATAGATTTGTGGTTTTTATTGCACAGAACCCTAGATATTTTGGCTCGTGCCACTTTATCCTATGTATTTTGGTCAAAATGTTTCATAAAATCCCACGCCTATCAATAATATGACTTCATTAATCAAATTGACATTAGCAAATGCATCATGCAAGCACACAAAGATGTAAGATTTGTGAAACAAAATGACCATAAAACATGGATTAAGTGACACAAACCAAAATACCTATGGTTTTATGAGACAAAGACCATAAAACCCGAGGTAATTTTACAAAATTTACTCTATTATCTATCTTCAACGATTAAAGTTGGAGCTAGAGCTTACTTTCTTGTGCATGGCATGATATCTGACCTTAACATGCCGAAACAGAATAAACTATACATGATCAGTAACAAATACCGGAAAAGCTCCAACAAATTAAAGTTGGAGATGGAATCACATCTCATGTGCACCTTGTGGAATCAATGGATTTTTGCAAAACCGCGAGCCTAAGCTCCAATATAAATACTGACCAAAGAGCAACCTCTCCATCACTGCGTCCGCCAATCCTCTCTTTCACAGTTGGAGTTGCCCATAGAATACAAAAACAGAAGAGAGAGAAAAACAAGTGTGACGAGAGAGAGAGAGACCGGGACAGGGGAGGGAGGAGGTAGATAAACGCAGCGCCGAAGCTTCGAGCCCGTTGCTGGCTCGGCGGCGGCCGGGATGCGGCTCCACTGCTCTCCTTCCGGCGGCGCGCCGCGAAGGGAGGCCCCAATGGCGCGAGACTGATCGGTGAGTCGTCCGGTGGTTGTCTGTTTCTTGATTTTGTTGGATTTTCAGTGAGTTTCCTGTGATTTCTCGGCTGCCGGGTGGGTTCCTTGGGATCTCTGCTCTCCCGATTGGTCCATGATGGAAAACTCGGATCTTGATGTGGTTCCGCAGGTGCCGCCGGCGGTTTCGGCTGCGGAAAGTTGGACCTTGCCGGTGGAATGCACGTGCGGCGGCGAGTTTGTCGGTTACTTCCCCCGCAATTCGAGATCCGTTTCCCTGGTTGGGCCTGATTCTTGGTTGCTTCGGAGGTAAGAACGATTACTGATGCTTTTGGCGTTTGTGATTTGTTGCTTGTCCGGGAGCAGGGGAGATTCAGTTGGAGTACTCGATGCAGTAATTAAGCTGACTAGATCTTGTAACTGAAACGGTTGCTGTTTTTGTGGCTTGTGTTGTCCCCTGATCGTCGTGTACTCTCTCCTGTCTCCTTGCAGGTTGAATCCTTGATTTAAGGAGAGACAAAAGGGGGAGAGCTTGCAGTTTGCAAGAAATCTGATTGGGTTTCTTTTGGCTGCTGGATGATTCATCCAGCTTTTAGGATTGCTGTGGAGACATCGTGAAGTTTGAAGGCTGCTCTGGTCATGTTGGGGGACCAGCGCATGTTATTGTCCATAGAGTCAGCAAGCTCATCAAGCTCAGCACCTGGTTTGGTCCTCTCCCAAGAGCTCGCTTCTGGAGGCAGGCAGTGTTTCCTTGAGAGCCAGGTGGTGTGGGGGCAGAAGAGAGTACAGGTGAATTGTTGTAGCAAGAAGAATAAGGTTGCCAGTGGTTCGGGGAATCCTGAAACCAAAGGTTGGGGCTCCGAAATGGATGATGCTGACCAGAACGGTGAGGCCAACACAACTGAGCTCATTGGGGGGATCGGCCGGGAGTTGACCATATCCTGTCTGCTACGTCTTCCTCGGTCTTACTATTGTGCTGTGGCATGTGTTAACCGGTCTTTCCGCTCCCTTATTAGGTCTGGGGAGCTCTATAGACTGAGACGGGAGGCTCGGATTGTCGAGCAAATCATTTACTGCTCCTGCAATGTGCTGGAGTGGGATGGGTTTGATCCGAATCGTCAACGGTGGTTCAGCATCCCATCCATGCCTCCCATAGAATGCTTCACACTTGCTGACAAGGAATCCTTGGCTGTGGGTACTAATATCCTTGTATTTGGAAGAAAGGTGGACGCCCATGTTGTTCTGAGGTATAGTCTTCTAACGAACTCTTGGACAACAGAAGAGATGATGAACGCACCAAGGTGCTTGTTTGGCTCAGCAAGCTTTGGTGGAAAGGCAATAGTGGCCGGCGGTATTGGTGAGAATGGTACATTGAGGTCTGCTGAGCTTTATGATTCCGAGATGCGGACTTGGACCACTCTTCCAAACATGAACAGAGCACGGCAGATGTGCTCTGGTTTTTTCATGGATGATAAGTTTTATATCATTGGAGGCAAAGCTGAGAAACAAAATGAGATCCTTAGCTGTGCTGAGGAGTTTGATTTGGAGAAGGGCACATGGCGGTTGATCCCAGATATGGCACGGGGCCTTAATGGTGGAAGTGGAGCTCCACCTCTTGTTGCTGTTGTGAATAATGAACTTTATGCTGCTGATTATTCGTTGAAGGAGGTTAGAAAATACAACAAGACAAATAATTCTTGGATCACTCTTGGGTCGTTACCTGGGAGGTATACGTCAGTTCATGGATGGGGCTTGGCTTTTCGTAGCTGTGGAGATATGCTCATTGTCATTGGTGGAATGAGCGTTGGTGGTAGCGGGGTGATTGAAATTTGCTCCTGGGTACCCAGTGATGGACTGCCAGATTGGAAGATCATTGGCAGCCGCAATTCCGGAAGCTTTGTATACAACTGTGCTGTGATGAGTTGTTGATATACCTGGGCTATTACATTATCAACTGTACATCTTGACCAAAAGGAAGGATAAAGAGGAATTCTGCCGAGTCTGTTTAGATTCTCTTTGATTGGTGATTTTCCCCTTCTCTGGGAGTTTAGGCTGAGCTGAAGGTTGAGTAGAACTTTCTCATGTAGCTTCTTACTTGCTTATGTCTAATGTCTTCAGTATTCCATTTGGATGGCCTGCAAGTGATTTCCAGAAAGTGGGACATGCAGTACAGCACTAGATTAATAATTAGGTGCAACCTCAAACATTTTGATCTGCCCTGGGCACCTTGATCAAATTTTATTTTAGCTTTAGAGAGTAACCTTACATTGGCAAACCATTTTCCCATAGATTGTAAGAAATAAAGAAGAAAGAAATATGTCCGTGTTTACAATTGTTGTCTTTTGTCATTGTCTATTCTTGGTTAATTGTGATTGGTACTAATTGTGAATCTTCTCATTCTATTTTATGCAAGATGTATTGAATATGAGTGCACATCAGTTGTACCATGGCATGCTATTAATGTCGTCTGATCGGCCGGGAGTTGACCATATCCTGTCTGCTACGTCTTCCTCGGTCTTACTATTGTGCTGTGGCATGTGTTAACCGGTCTTTCCGCTCCCTTATAAGGTCTGGGGAGCTCTATAGATTGAGACGGGAGGCTCGGATTGTCGAGCAGATGATCTATTGCTCATGCAACGTGCTGGAGTGGGATGGGTTTGATCCAAATCGCCAACGGTGGTTCAGCATCCCATCCATGCCTCCCATAGAATGCTTCACACTTGCTGACAAGGAATCCTTGGCTGTGGGTACTAATATCCTTGTGTTTGGAAGAAAGGTGGACGCCCATGTTGTTCTGAGGTATAGTCTTCTAACGAACTCTTGGACAACAGAAGAGATGATGAACGCACCAAGGTGCTTGTTTGGCTCAGCAAGCTTTGGTGGAAAGGCAATAGTGGCCGGCGGTATTGGTGAGAATGGTACATTGAGGTCTGCTGAGCTTTATGATTCCGAGATGCGGACTTGGACCACTCTTCCAAACATGAACAGAGCACGGCAGATGTGCTCTGGTTTCTTCATGGATGATAAGTTTTATATCATTGGAGGAAAAGCTGAGAAACAAAATGAGATCCTTAGCTGTGCTGAGGAGTTTGATTTGGAGAAGGGCACATGGCGGTTGATCCCAGATATGGCACGTGGCCTTAATGGTGGAAGTGGAGCTCCACCTCTTGTTGCTGTTGTGAATAATGAACTTTATGCTGCTGATTATTCGTTGAAGGAGGTTAGAAAATACAACAAGACAAATAATACTTGGATCACTCTTGGATCGTTACCTGGGAGGTATACATCAGTTCATGGATGGGGCTTGGCTTTTCGTAGCTGTGGAGATATGCTCATTGTCATTGGTGGAATGAGCGTTGGTGGTAGCGGGGTGATTGAAATTTGCTCCTGGGTACCCAGTGATGGACTGCCAGATTGGAAGATCATTGGCAGCCGCAATTCCGGAAGCTTTGTATACAACTGTGCTGTGATGAGTTGTTGATATACCTGGGCTATTACATTATCAACTGTACATCTTGACCAAAAGGAAGGATAAAGAGGAATTCTGCCGAGTCTGTTTAGATTCTCTTTGATTGGTGATTTTCCCCTTCTCTGGGAGTTTAGGCTGAGCTGAAGGTTGAGTAGAACTTTCTCATGTAGCTTCTTACTTGCTTATGTCTAATGTCTTCAGTATTCCATTTGGATGGCCTGCAAGTGATTTCCAGAAAGTGGGACATGCAGTACAGCACTAGATTAATAATTAGGTGCAACCTCAAACATTTTGATCTGCCCTGGGCACCTTGATCAAATTTTATTTTAGCTTTAGAGAGTAACCTTACATTGGCAAACCATTTTCCCATAGATTGTAAGAAATAAAGAAGAAAGAAATATGTCCGTGTTTACAATTGTTGTCTTTTGTCATTGTCTATTCTTGGTTAATTGTGATTGGTACTAATTGTGAATCTTCTCATTCTATTTTATGCAAGATGTATTGAATATGAGTGCACATCAGTTGTACCATGGCATGCTATTAATGTCGTCTGATTTGCTCACTCTGTTTCAGTTTGGCTTCTTGTGTGGAAAGCTTTACTTAGCCACTTCATTCTAATCTTGGAACATGAGACTGTATTGGGAGATTTAATTGGCATTTATAATCTTGCATTTGTTTTTTCGATTGTTAGACCTCTTACTTCGTCAAATATTACTGAAACTGGAACCTGATCAAGCTGTTTTACCGAAACATGATCAACAACATTACTGAACCTGAAATTATTTTCGTTCGTCTCCCTAGCCCCTTTTCTATTTTTTTTAATGATCTGCAGCAAAACTAGTATCACCTCGTTTGTACTTTTTTTTTATTTGATGACTCACAAGAAACTAGTATCTTTACTAAAATCTTTCTCCATATGATTTAGTATGAGATCCGGTTAGTTTCCTCGCTTATATTTCTAATATTTCATTTACATGGTCCCATAGGCCTCTGACTCAACTCTCACTTGTTCTGATGGCATTATATGAATGTTGCATATATGTTTCTCCATATGTGAGTAGTATCCCAATTTGTTGCATCGGTATGATGAAATCGACATGCTCCTCAGATCAATTTCCTCAGAGAGGATAATTTATCAAACTTTGAGGCTGTCAGGTTAGATTTTTAGCTGTATTTATATGGAGGGGTTCTCTAGCTGCATATGATAAGTACCAATATTTTGCTTTTATAATAGATTAGTTTAATATCAGTTTCACAGCTAAGGTCTTACTTACCATAAATTGCTTATTTCTTTTATCTGGGTCTATGGCTAAAATGAAATTTTAACCTAGCTTTCTCCTTTAGCTCTTAAAGGCTTCAAGTTTATACAGGACCTAACTCGCTTTTAGTTGAAGGCTATTAATAATTTTAAGATCCCCTCGCAATAGAAGTTCCCTGAGTAAGCTAAACCTGCTGTGAGGTGTCTTCTAGGGAATGTAAGCGGGAAAACTTACAAACTGCCATTTAAAACTTCCGTGTCTCCATTTAGTGTTTGCAGAGATATATTCCGTATGGTTTGGTTTTCTTGCAATTAACATTCTATATCAACCTTTTGAACACTAGTTTTCTTTGTAGCCCAAACATTTGTTGAAGATAGATGGTCTAAATGAAGCTTTCAGTTTTGGCTGGGGTCATGCTGTGGATGACCATTCTAATTGTCAGCATTAATGCATCCTTTTTGTTTTCTTTGCTTTCCCCTGCGTTGTATGGGGAATGATTCCTTTTTCTGAAGAACATTTTTAGGTTAAGTCTATCATATATATTGCTAACTTTTTAGTTTTCCTTTTGTTTCCAGTGGTCACTAAGAGAAGTCATCAAGATCAATACACTTCCACATCACTCTGGTTAAGTACAAGGTGCTCAATTCTTTTCGGTAGCACATTTTATGTATATTGAAGAGCCTTTTGTAATGCTTAAAAGCATATATTCAACATGCTTCAACAAGTAAGCTATGTAGGAGGGCTTGAGTAGGGCCTAGGGCGCTGACCTGATACACCAAGCCACTGTGATGTCTGTATGCACAGTTGCACTGTAGGAGAAGATTAACATCTCTAGCGATGTGTGCAGGGTGTAAAACATTCCTGATCAATAGTAAGTATAGTCATTGAGTAGTTTATAGGAGCCCCAAGTTCATATTCTGGCATAAATAGTTCTGAAACGGTATAGTTTATTTGAGCCCCAAGTTCATCTTGTGGCATACATGCTACATGCAATTTGTCAATGTTGTAACTGGAGTGCATTCAGTTTGGGCATAGATATATATTTTACATAAATAGTATTTGACCTCATCATTTTATCTTCTCTGGTAGAAAGGATAAAAGAAAGGTTGTATTTCTTTGTTATTAGTACAAAGAAAACATAATCTGATGGAAAACATTTGAGTAACCACTCTTGTTCAGAATAAAACTCAGCATGACTGAGAATCTCGCTGGGAAGAGGCTAACTAGTGGTGGTGGTTGTCACCCAGCAAACCAGGGTTCGATTCCTCAGCTTCTACTATCAAACAATGCTAGGGTGGATATCTCTCCCCCCTAGTCGAGTTTTTTTTTTAAAAAAACAACTCAGCATGACTAGGATATGTTTCTGTATGCACAATCACCATGAATGAGTGCCAAAAAAGGTGAATCATGTGGCACTAACATTTGCTTTGAAAATATTAGAACAATGAAACTATAAAATGTTTCATGTTTGGCTTAATGTTTTTTAAAAGTGGATCAAAACTCAGGCATTCCTATGTGTTGAAGTTTTTAGCTACATATATTCACAATATACTTGTGGACGGCTGCAGTATGTTATGATGGTGTTCCATGTTAACTTCTGTTGCGACCTGTTGCTTGAAGTCTCCAGATACCTTTTTCAATATACACTCTATAGGATCGTGAAATTTACACCTTTTTTCTTTGTCGTTTTCAGAGAGTCCTTGCTCTGCTTTGTACCACACCACACTAAGTTGTAAGCATTCTTGAGAAGATGTAACTAAATGTCTCAATATGTCAGTTTGAAGTATGGGTAAAGTATCTGCCCTGTCTCCCAAAACATACCAGTTTGGCGTGGTTTATTATTATTATGTGTTGTTACTGTTGCTCCTTTATCTGAACTAAGTTCCTTAATAGATGTACTCAGTACAAGCTATCATATTGGGGTTTAAGTTCATTATTAGAGCTATTAAGTATTAAAAGTTGGACTTACCAAATTGTCAGCTCTTCATTAACAAATAGGCATGCTGCTAGCTGTGGCACTTGAGTTTAATGACATGCTTGCTACTTTTATCCTCTTGGACCTTTTTGACACCTTGTAACATAATCTGCAATTCTTTGAGAATATATATGTTGTTTCAGACATGCAGTTTGGTTTGACACCAAATAGCAACTATCTGTCTCCCATTCTTTGAACATGGTATTAATGAATGATTGAATTTCATTAGGTCAGCTTTACCCCAAATTAATTTCTAGGGGGCTAAGTCAATGCATGTATTCCCTTTTTTTTTACAATGTCTATATTGTTCTTTCTGCTAGTCAAGAGGAAGAGCCTTCATCTTTATTAGGGATAATTTTAGTGGAGAACAAACTAAAGCATGGAACAAGTATATATGAGCTTCACCTGGGGAACCAAAAAAAGTAGAAGCAGAAAGGACAAGCAATCAAACAATTAGTGTTACTGACAAATGCGACAAGCCTCTGGAAAAGAATCAAATTCTTCCCTGAATTTGATGATGGAGATGTTCATTGAATTGCAAGCCGTTGATTTTTCTCTCCATTAATTATTTAACTAAAGAATCGTCATTTCATTCAGATGCCCTGTAGGCTTTGAGTTTGGTAGAATATCCAACAATAACTACTCCATTAGCTGATCTGTCTTGGTGGCTACATGTTGATGAAGATTTCAATGGTAAGTATCAAAACTTTTGCACTATGAGTAATTTATGCAGGGGAATCGTTGGTGACTATGTAAAAGCTTCTTGTTTACACAATTGAAAGCCAATTTAGTCGCAGTTGCTGTAAGTCTGCCGTTCAGGTATTTTAGAAATTCCCCTAAGCAAGATGGGGCATAAAGTTTTTGCTAAGGAATTTGTCCTGCCCAATGTTGTTCTTGATGCACCTGCTTTGGAGCATAAAGTTGCTAATGTCACTACTTTATGGTCATGATGTGTCTATATTTTGTTGGCTTCTAGTCCAATGATGTGTTCCTTCATATCAATTTTTTTCAGGTCGCAACCTACAAGTTTAGATTTGATGCCACTGGCCAGGCAGAACATGTCAAATATTTTTGTGGATATTGCACTTGTCATTTAGAAGACAAAGAATTATCCAGCATGTCAGAATCCAACTGACACAATTAAATTGAGGAATCGGTCTGTCGCATAGCGATGTATAATGTATTCTCCACTTGCCTTATGTTGTTTGAAATGAAAGGAAATGCCGATTGGGATTTGAAACTTTGTTGTGGTTTACTCCTTCACTGGTGCCGTCACGTCCAGAGAATACATGATTGCAAGTTACCGAACATTACCCATTGGGAAATGGTGCTTTCGCATTGGCAGCAATTACATGTTGAGAGGCATCTTGTGCCTTTTGCAGTGTCCATTGCACAAAACCTGTAAAGTGCCACATACTGTGTTATTCAGGTGTCCCTTGTTCTTCCCTAGTTCCTCTCTTCTGAGAAATCTTTGGTCTTGGAATTTGGACCTGGAAAATTGAGTGCTCATATCATAGTATTTGGATGCATTTTGTATGGAATTTATTCGCATTGTTCTTCCATCTGCCTAAAGATTGCATTTTTTTCTCATAGATCAAAATTTCCATGTTGTTCCTTTCTTATTTTGTTCTCTAAAATTGCTCCCATCCCTCCAGCCTGCATCACTTGGTCAAGAAGTACTCTTGAATGTCATAGACGCTGAAATTCCTTGTTTCTATCTATGTCCATCCAACATTTCTAGGAATCAGCTCCACTGTTTAATATTTGACCTGCCTGTCTACCCAAGATGAGACATTCTTGCCAATTGTATCATATTTGGCCCATGGACGGTCTACCCTGAAACAAGATAGCCTATTGTATGCCCATTCGGATACCTTTAGGAACCTTCAGGCTAACAGGTATAGTGCCTATTAATTTAATATAGTAGGCCTTCCTTTAGCTGTTAATTGTGGCAGCACAACAGTTGCATGATCACCAAGTCCTGCAAGTGAATAATACAAAACGTAAAAAAAATGATATCTAAGGCCTGGTTCTTAAATCATGATATACCTTTGCAAGCAAGTTTTGATATCGAATTTAAAATTTTGTATGGATGTTGCATGGCACAAGGTTGCAGAAAAGACAAATATTTGTCTCTATTTTTTTATAATGCACAAAAGACACCCACTTCTCACTAGTTGCGGTTAGTTGGCGTCGAATAAAGGTGATGCTGACGCGGACATGAGTTTCTTGAGAGGTACAATCTCACATGTAGCGTCCTATCTAAAAAGGAGGAAAACTGAAGGTAATGGACGATTGCGAGGTCGTCCATGTCATAAGAATCACACCAAGGAGGATCACCGAATTTTCACTGTTAGAAAACGATACATGCTTCAGCAGCACTGGCATCGGCTGCAGCAACTTGGCAAATGGCAAGCATGGTGCTCTGGCTTGTGCTCTTTGAATCCACCCTGTGTGTTACATATCGAAAAAGGCTTCCATAAAATTTGTTTTTTTTAAAAAAAAATAGCTTACTTTCTTCCAGTTCCTAAAATATCAATGTACAGCCATGGTTCTTTTCTGGGCGGACCGATACCATAAAAATCAATCTTTGATCAGAAGTTCAGTTCGGCAATTCAACATCAGAACACATTTGGATGTTGAGATGAGCATGACATGCCACCAATTATTTGGCGGTGAAAAGGGCAGACAGCCTGATAATGGCAGCAGTAATTTGGACCTTTTTATTCTTTTGGTAGGTGTAAGTAGTGATAGAACAGGGATGCATCATTGGTGTCTGATGTTAAGTCAGACGTGTCAACGTCAAAGCATTTTACAGAGTACACGGTAATGCAACAATATTCCAGCTTTCGAGCCGGTAGGCAGCTAGTAACAGTGGTTTAGAGTTTTGGATTTTTACTCGACATTATTAAAGGTTTTAAAGATCACCAAGAGTAACATCAGATATACGTTACGGTATCCATGCAGTAATTGTTGGAGATAAACATCAGAGAAATCATTGTCACACTCCTAATTTTAAGTCTGACCGCAAAGTATCTGCATACATGGACCATGCTAAAACCAGCAACTTCTAGGTAGTATATATTGTGGAAACTGCAATGATAATGGAAACCAGGAATGGACATCTGACTACGATGCTCCTAGATGAAGATCGAGACTCGGATGTAACATATTGTAGTACTCAGAGAGGAACTTTCATGAACTCAGCGGAGAGTTTTTCGCTTAGGTCATAAACTCCATGGGATTATAAGTTGTCATCAGATAAACCTCAGATAACCTCATGAGGTTAGAGTACTGTTTCTTGCAAGGTTCGAGACTTCGAGTTCTACAGATATCTTGCAAGGAGTGAAGTATAAGCCTTGAACTCATTTTCAGGCTCTATGGCCCAGTAAGTCTCCAAATGAGATGCGGGCTTATTGCTTCCCAGGACATTCTGGTCCGACCCGAGGCGATGCCCCGTTTCACTTGGGAGTTTCCTTTTTCCCTTGCAAATGGATGTAGCATTTTCTGGCGTTGTTCAGAGCTCCAGGTCCCGTGTTTACACAATTGTCTCCCACTACCAGTATCAAGTGAACCTCATCTCTGCAATTTCTGCTAGCAACTCTTTTTTTTCTCTTTTAGATAATGGGGAGAATAGCCACCTGCTACCTACTCTCGCACTGCATAATGCTAGATCACCTTATTTAGACCACAACTAAAGATACGCAAAAATGCAGCAGCAAATAGCAACACAGGAGACATTTCAAGATACCAGATCGGAATGCACTCCTACCATCTCAATTCTCCCATCTAACAGGGCCAAAACCAAAACATCATCACCAGTTCACCAACCACAATACAGGTTTCTACACTACTCGCCTACTGCTACATGTTTGACATTATGTTACATGACAAGTCAGCGCCAACGAAATGGAAGTTGCCACAGGAGAGTGAGCTCCATTTCCTAGGCCGGAGCAGACGGATTGGACCCTCACCACTGCTAGCAAGCCAAAAGAATAAGCGCCTCAGCGCATTCGATCTGAACTTCACAAGAAATGTGATGATCAAAACATGTTCAATGTGAGACTCCAAAGGGGTCTAGATGAGTTCAGAGTTTACCAGTCTAGTGGGCCTGATTCCAGTAACTATTTTCATCCTCAAAGATCATGAAGCTGCTGGTCCATGAATTTTGTTCAGGATACATGCTGTGATAATCAGAGGATGGACGCCAATCACTGTTGGACGCCTTGAGTTCCTTTTCAGACTCTACCTCAGCGAAAGTCACACGTTTGTTGCTCTTAGGCTTAGGCTCGCTTGGATCATTCAGCGATTCATGTTCTTTCGAATCTTTCAGTGCCTTCTTCAGTTCTATAAAGTCTTCCATCGCCTTCTTCTGTTCTTTTGAATCTTTCAGTGCCTTCTTCAGTTCTTTTGAATCTTTCAGAGCCTTCTTCTGTTCCTTGGAATCTTTGGATGGCTTTGAATCCTTTGGCGCCTTCTGCTCTTTTGTATCTTTTGGTGACTTCGGGTGTTTTGCATCTTTTGATGGCTTTGGTACCTTGGACTCCTTTGATGATTTCGATTCTTTTGAATCTTTAGACGTTTTTCCAGACTGTTTAAATGGCTTACCAGCCTGCAATACATAATATGTGACATTAGAACAGCAATAACCAGCTTGTACTTTGAAAGGAGTGAACACATGGACCAAATGAACAATTCAAACTAAATAGCATTGCTTAACTAGTGAAGCTGAACAAGTATGAAAGACATCAATGGTATAGCTGAGTACGCGATATAACTAGCAAGTTTAGCCTTAAAACAGGATAAGTATCAAATATCAATATTCTGTCATTGATTTATAACCTTTATGACGACAGACAATTAGATACAGAATGAACTAGAATGCCCAGCTGTACAAATTCAAAAAAAACATTTTGACCTGCCATATTTAAATGGTGCAGCTTATCAAGTAGTGACAGTAAGGGGAATGAAGTGGGAGCACATATATGTCGTTATTGTACCTTGTTCGCCAGTTTTTTCAGAGCATCAGTCCCATTTTCTTCAACAAACTTATCAAGTGCTGTGAGGAAATCGTCAGATTTGCTAAAATGGCCCTTTTTCTGAGGGACATACCAAATGCTGACCATCTGGTTCTTCACAAAGACAGGTCTCACATAATTTTGGTACACATAAGCTGCACCATTAAAATATGGCAGGGGAAGCCAGCAAATAAAGATCAATTTCATTGAGGGCCAGAAAGGAAGCCTGTGGAAATCAAGCATGTGAAAAAAGTTACAGCCAGTAAATTTGTGCAAGTTAAGGCCCCAAAAAAAAGCAAGGTAAAATTCCAAAAATGACTTGATAATTTCAGTTAAATGAAATGATGGGTACTTTCTTCGTTAATGTAAAGCTAACGCTACCATTTTTTATTACAAAATTCAACTACAGATATTATTGCTGGATCATGGAACTTTGACAAGGGATGGTAAGCTTAGTAGCTTTACCATCACATGACATGAATGCATGTAGAACAATCTAGCAAACACAAAGGAAAAACACATCACTAGCAATTGGTTGTCTGTTTTTTTTCTGAATTAGTATTCACTGCAACAATACCATCACATGACATGAATGTAAATTTTCAATCCGTCAAAAATATGCATGTGAGTTGCTGATTTATGGCACACACTCTATCAGCCCTGAATAACTAACAAAGAAGAAAGAAATAAAATCTTGTTCCAAGGGTTAGCAAAATAAAATGTTTCTATAGTTTGTACTATAAATGATCAAAGGTTTTCAAATCTACGTCCAATTAATATGTCTCAACTAAAGGAATATTCACCTAGTACACCTTTTTTTCAGCATGGGATTCACGCTAAAAAAGGGGGTTATACAACACAATAACACTTACCACTGAATGATTGAAGCGAATGTGATCTCAAACAGGGTTATCAATGAGTACAACACCCAATAGGTGAGCCATTGTTGATCATCCACTGAAGATTTGGTTTCTATTGCCTTAACTGAAGCATACCTGTAATAACACTAAGTTATGTGTTTTTATTTTGCAAATGGTTATAGTTGAGTGTAAGTGATACGGCACAGATTCTGAGCAACTTACAAAGGATAAGCAAGCGCGACCAAAGGCCTGTAGGGGGGAAAAAGGAGATAAACTGAAGTTAAAGCAATGCAAAAAATGATTCAATACAAATAGACATCTACAAAATAGAAAAGACGAATGACAAATTCAGAAATTCAGATATATATTGTGATATACATCTACTGAAGTGATGGGAAACCATTAGTACACTCCAATAGGGAGTACAAATGTACATTTCATGTCATATAGGTAGCTAGATTGTACATGTTGGTTTTCCACAGATGACAAGTATTATTATATTAAATTGGTTTTAACACAATAGAATCAGGAAGTGTCCAAGTTATGGTAACGTGAATCACAGTATCGAGATCGTTTCACTAGCTTAAGAACAAATGAAGTTCAATATACCTTGCAACAACACACATTGGTGTCAAAAAGAACACCAATCTTTTAATAATGCAATGCAATCACTACGCGACATGAACTACAATCTACTAAATTATAATAAATAGCACCAGATTGTGCTGAGTCGTTCCCCCATGTGACCTAACTTGCTGCATGGAAAGGAATGTGAAACAACCAAAAAGATCAAAACGGGACAAGGGAATACAAAAAAAAAATCAGGAAAGTGGAATTGACCAACGTACCTACAATTACAGGCACTAGGAAAACTAGAAATCTGAAAGAGACCACTTTTATAAGGGAGAGAGGAAAAAGGTAGTAAGCTACAGAACGTCACAGCGGATCTACAGCTCCAACTCGTGCATCACAGCCAACTTTTTGTTCCAGCAAGGGTTAGCATTCAGAAAAGTTCCGAGTCAGATCAAATAAAAACATTGACGACCCAGAGGAACGAATGAACACCCTAAAACCCAGTATGGAGTCTCTTTTTTTTACCAAATTATTGCGAAAAGGAAAAAAATCATTTTCTCCAACGAAAAAGGAAATCCAGGCCTTCCTAGGCAATGGCGCTCCGGCTAATCAATACACAGTGATATACAGTAAAACACAACTCTGATTCAAGGACACAAGATTTTGCAAGCAAGATTCTGCAGGTTAATACGATAAGAATGGCTTTTAGGAGTACCCGAAATAAAGATTCGTTTCCAGTTCTCAAAACCTGCAATCGACTAAAACTCAACCCATTGTGCTCTTCCCCTTCAACGATGCCTGATACCAATCCTCAACCGACGCAAGCTCCCCCCCACGAATCTAACGAACAATGACGACTACTCAACAATGCCGAACAGTGAAGCATCCAAACTGCCCAACCATCACAAGACTACAACCACGGCATTGCTATCCTACCGAACAAAGAACTGAGACTGAACGGAAAAACAGAAACAAATCGAGGGGACGGATAGGAGCACTGACCCTGCAAGAACGTCGAAGTTCTTGGCGACAACCTTGAGCAAAGATCCGGAGCCGGAGCCCATTCCCTCTCTTCCCACTCTCAAATCCGCGCGCTGGAGAGCCGTATCCGTAGGAGATTGAGGAAGAATCCGTTGGGCTTCGGTGCTCTTCAAATCCGCCGCTTTTTTCTTCTTCCCTTTCGCTGCTTTCGGGGTCTCGAGGGGAGGAAAGGAAAGACAAACACGGGAGAGGAAAGTGCGGTGTGGAGTGGAGTGGAGCAGACGAGGCGACCGGCGTGGAAATGACGAGACCGGGCAGAGCACGGGCGCGAATACAGAGAAAGGGATTATATGCAGGTAACCCCCCCTGGAGAATGATTGATCATTAACAACTAGTGTCACTGGATTGTTTGTTTTTAGCAGAGATGCACTCAGCACGATTGCACGAACAATCGAACATGCAGCAGACTTTTCTTTTTCCTTTTTTGCTGCAGAGGAACGTCAGGTCTCTGGAGGAATAAAGTAAGAAAATGTATTCTGCTACTATTTCTTTTCTTTCTGCTGTTCCTCTCGACCTCTCGTATGCTAATGCTCGGTGACATGCGAACCACACCAACGTTTTCACTTTTGTGTATACTTATCCAAAATTCTTGTCAAATTTATCTTTTGGTCCTTATTTCTCCTTTGTATGTAACATTGTTGGAAGATAAAGTTGTCAAGATTCTGATTTACTCATATATGCTTATTAAATGTCAGAATTACCTGTAAGCGATCGAAATAGAATAGTAAATGCCAGCTAATATAAATTAAATTAGTGTGGCATGTAAAGATGAACATAGATATAGATCACGAGGTGAAGTATACGTACGTATATGTAAATTGGCTAAAAAAGATCCTGGCCGCTTAAGTCTGTTAACCCAAACATTTGTTTATTTCACTCCGAGCTTTACGCGCGTTTCCTTGTTTGAACTGCCGCAACCGAGGACTGGAATGCAATTTCATGACAGTACATGAGGAGTGGTAAAAGAGGGCGTGTACTCGAGAGACAAATGAGATAAATAATTGCACGGCTGGGCTTCCGTTTCTTGTGTTCTGGCACAACTGTCGCTGAGGGGCTCGATGCAGAATACAGCTCAGCCAGTGGATAATCCACCGGATTATTCGGATGCTGAAATATTCTCTTGTTTATGGCGCAGTGTTATATGCCGTATCTCCCATGATCTTATCTTGGCTGGATTTTTTTGTTTCTTTCTTTAGCATGGATTAGATTTCTTGTGTGTGCCATGCCGTATTTTTGTTTACTCACCACCATAATATCATTGATTCACCGTAGGCCGTAGCAAGGTTTTGTCGGACGGTTTACTGTAGCAAGGTTGATCATATATTTAGCAACAAATTTCTAGATATCTATTTGTATGCAACATTAATGAACTTTATTTTGCAAAATGGTACTAAGAACATTTTATTACTTTTTGTGTAGAGAAGTGCAACTTATATGTACACTGCGACCAAGAATTGATTGAATATTAAGGGCATGTTTGGTTTGCGCTGGCAGGCCAAGCATAGTAGAGCCACCAAACAAGCTTGTTGTTTCAAGAAATTACGATTTTATCATAATAGGATAATTTACATCCCTTGTGTCATAGAAAGAAGTTCTAGTTCCCTTCAAGTGAAGTATCAATTGTAGGTTCTGACAACGAAGGTTATAGAATCTTCTGGTTTGCAACAAGTATTCAAATGGTTATTTTGTTTGAACTTTACAATTTTAACGATACGATTATAGTGTTTTACTTATACCTTATTCTTGAGAGTAATTTGCTTCCTTGCAGGGTTTCACATTATTCGCTTGACGCGACCTACCACGGGCAGGTCTCTATCTAATATTCAAAGACCTTTGATACAATATATAATATAGTGCAAAACATGACACGTCAAGAGATGGCTTTGCTTCTCCCTTCTGCAAAGCAAATTTGGCCTATGCATGAATGTTGTGTTTTAGACAACAAAAGAGAGGAGGAAAGGCATTCCCCGTTCTCTCTTTTCTCCTCTCGAACCGTCCAGTTGAGCGGAAAGGAGAAAAGGCGAGCTCGTGTTGCCGACGGCAGATCCACCTGCCTTCCTCGCCTCCGGCGGCCCTTGGGGCGTTGGGAGGCGAGGAAGACCGTTGATCTGCCGACAGGTGAGGTAGTTTCTAGCTTTTGGTCTAGGGTTAGGTTTCCAGGTCGTATCGACGAGGCGGTGGCGTTGGTGCGGCGGTGGAATAATTTCTCTCGAGCTCTCCTCCGCCTCAATGGTGCTCTGCTCCGGCGCCGGCGACGAGCTCGTGGAGCAGCGGTCCTTAATGAGGGGGCTTGTACATGAGTCATGTGCCGGCTTCTTTTCGCCATCAAGGTCATGGCGGTGGCGACGGGGCTAGCTTCTCTGGTCAAGGATGCAGAGGAAGTTGGGGGCACTGTGGTTTGTTGGAGGATGGACCAACCTCAGGCTCCCCGCGACGGAGGTGGTTGCCGGCGGTGAGCGGAGGTTCGGGTCGGATGGAGCTTGGGGTGCGACCCCGGCCGATTGGGCTATCAGCTATGGCAATTCTCTCGATGGCGGCTCTGTTCAAGGCCTTAGGGCGATGGAGCTCCCTCTGGTGTTTGGGTTGATGGAGGCGGCCGGCTCTCTTGGTGTTGTTGAAGGCTGGCACTGGTGGGTGTCGGTGCCGGGGTTGAGCAAGGGGACCAAGGGCCTTTCTGCAATTTTTTTTCTATGGGCCTTTTTGCTCTTTTGGCTTGTCCTTTGTATCCTAGTACAATGTACCTGTATTTGTACCTCTTGGTTAATTTTTAATACAGGTATATTTCCTCAAAAAAAAAGAGAGGAGGAAAAGGAAAACTAAGAAAATGTTTGTACTCTATTTAGTGTATTTGTTCATTGCTCAGCCTTAGAAAAAGTGGGAAAGGAACATACACACGTCAATATCAAAACTGAATATGAACAAGTTTATACTCTGCTTAACACATTTGCGAAAATCTTACAATAAGCTTATAATTTTTAAATCAAATTCGTAAAAACTCTTGTACCGATTTAAATAACTCGTGTCAACAAGAGCACAACAATCAAATGCGACCGTGGCGGGCCAGAGAGTGGAGAACAAAGTGATGGTTCTCTGAATTTCGCCGTCCCAATCCTCGGGAGCTCATCCATGGCCAGATTTTTCTAAAAAAAAATAATAAAAAAAATCCATGGCCAGATCATCAGAGAAGCTTTTTTCCTCATCTCATCCGAAAGGCGCGATGGGTTTCAGGGAACCCAGGTGGGCCCGAGGGCGACGGGCCATGTGTCGCGGCACTGCCGCCTGGGTCACCCAAGTGTTCGGGTGGGTGGCCGCCACACGCTCGCTGCGTGTGCTCGCCGCCCTCCTCTTCCCCTTCCCACTAGCGTCGTCGCTCCCACTACCCCGCACCACCCTCCGCAGCCGTCTCCTTCTTGCTTCCTTTCTTCCCGCGAACAGCCCTCGCCTCTTCCCAGCCGTCAGCCGCCACCGGGCGCCGCCAGATCGCCGGTGAGGAAGACCGGCCGAGAGCCAAGATCCGCTTGGTGTTGTTGAAGGCTGGCACTGGTGGGTGTCGGTGCCGGGGTTGAGCAAGGGGACCAAGGGCCTTTCTGCAATTTTTTTTCTATGGGCCTTTTTGCTCTTTTGGCTTGTCCTTTGTATCCTAGTACAATGTACCTGTATTTGTACCTCTTGGTTAATTTTTAATACAGGTATATTTCCTCAAAAAAAAAGAGAGGAGGAAAAGGAAAACTAAGAAAATGTTTGTACTCTATTTAGTGTATTTGTTCATTGCTCAGCCTTAGAAAAAGTGGGAAAGGAACATACACACGTCAATATCAAAACTGAATATGAACAAGTTTATACTCTGCTTAACACATTTGCGAAAATCTTACAATAAGCTTATAATTTTTAAATCAAATTCGTAAAAACTCTTGTACCGATTTAAATAACTCGTGTCAACAAGAGCACAACAATCAAATGCGACCGTGGCGGGCCAGAGAGTGGAGAACAAAGTGATGGTTCTCTGAATTTCGCCGTCCCAATCCTCGGGAGCTCATCCATGGCCAGATTTTTCTAAAAAAAAATAATAAAAAAAATCCATGGCCAGATCATCAGAGAAGCTTTTTTCCTCATCTCATCCGAAAGGCGCGATGGGTTTCAGGGAACCCAGGTGGGCCCGAGGGCGACGGGCCATGTGTCGCGGCACTGCCGCCTGGGTCACCCAAGTGTTCGGGTGGGTGGCCGCCACACGCTCGCTGCGTGTGCTCGCCGCCCTCCTCTTCCCCTTCCCACTAGCGTCGTCGCTCCCACTACCCCGCACCACCCTCCGCAGCCGTCTCCTTCTTGCTTCCTTTCTTCCCGCGAACAGCCCTCGCCTCTTCCCAGCCGTCAGCCGCCACCGGGCGCCGCCAGATCGCCGGTGAGGAAGACCGGCCGAGAGCCAAGATCCGCCGGAACCGAGGTACCCTCGCGGCCAAGATCGTTTCTTGATGTTAATTTGGTGTGGATTAACATAATTAGCGTGGGGGATCAAAGCCCGCGTCATGGTTCAATTGCTGCGGAGTAGGGGATGTGGGGAAAAGTTTGTTAATTTGTTCAGGCGGCACGATTGGTTCGGATGGATTCGTCAGGAAAGTTGGTGTCTTGATGGTGTTGGGTTCGGATGAGGGCATAGCTGCTGTGGGAGATGAACAAGTTCCGTTCTTGATGAGGGTTCTAGCTATAGGGAGGCTTTGGCTTCCCCTTCATCCTTGACCTTATCTTGTGTATACATCGTCCCTTGTCGCTGTGTTATAATAGATTAGATCATCGTATCTTGGTGTAATTCAGATAGATTTAGTAGAATTGAATAGGCTTAGACGCTGAAATGGATTGCATGAACAGTTCAAGGTTTTCTCTTTTGTTTGTCATTTGTGAGGAGGGGAGAGAGTAGTAGTCTGAGTTGGTATAGGTGCAACGGCTGTTCATAGTATCCTGTGTGTTGTTGGAGTGGTTGGTAAAGTTGGTTTCTTGGGTAGTTCTCATGAGAAGTTGGTGACGGATAGGGTCTTTTCTTATAGTTATTATCAAGGTGTCTGTATGGAGTTCTTGATGCTGGTTATGGCATACTTTGTGGTGTTGGATCAATCTTGTTCTGAAAGTAGGTCTGTTGATGTGATTGTGTGCAGCTCATACTATTATTTCTTGCAAAAAAGAATTGAATAGGCTTAGACGCTGAAATGGATTGCATGAACAGTTCAAGGTTTTCTCTTTTGTTTGTCATTTGTGAGGAGGGGAGAGAGTAGTAGTCTGAGTTGGTATAGGTGCAACGGCTGTTCATAGTATCCTGTGTGTTGTTGGAGTGGTTGGTAAAGTTGGTTCCTTGGGTACTTCTCATGAGAAGTTGGTGACGGATAGGTCTTTTCTTATAATTACCAAGGTGGTTGTAATGAGTTTTTGATGCTGGTTATGACATACTTTGTGGTGTTGGCTCAGTCTTGTTCTGAAAGTAGGTCTGTTGATGTGACTGTGTGCAGCTCATACTATTATTTCTTGCAAAAACAAACAAGGTGCTTATATGATCATCTCTCATTTCTTGTGGCGAAGGTGTTTATATTTATGTGTTCTTATGGTTGGTTCCATGCTATAGCTTCCCACAGAATGAATTGTTGAATGGATCAAATTTGGTGTTCCAGCTGATAGTTTGTGGCTGTTTATCTGTTGGCTATTTGTTACCCTTGGTTTTCATATTGTCTCTTGTTGGTGCTTTAATAAATTGTTTGTGATGTAGGAGAATAATTTGGGCATGGTGGCTGACACAGAGAGCTCCGATTCACTGCCTGGCAGTTCAAATGCTACCGCTGATAAGCCCATTAATGGGTAAGCCTCTAATTATTTGGTATCCTCGTGTATCCAGCTGTTTCAAATCATAGGTAAAAAGAGGACCCTGCCTGGTCGCGCTGTGGCAACGGGGCTGCCCCCTGAGGGGGTTGTGGCGGTGGGCCGGCCCAGTTGGTCCCTCTCATGGTGTTGGGTCCCTGTGTAAGGGTGGGGAGATGGGTTCAGGGGGTTTTCTCAGCCCGTGAGAGGAGGTCGACTTCTTCTTAGTTGAATGTCATGGGGGCGGTCATAACCCCCAGGTCGAGTTTTCATAGCAGTAATCCTTGTCTTTTTGCTGTTTGCATGACCACACTACCTCCATTTTAGATAGTCTCATATTCTAGTTATATATAGCTTACTAAGATTATGATCTCTGGTAGAGTTTAAAATGTCTAACTACAAAGGCATACAATATGATTAATGAACTCCTGTGCAGATGAATCGGAATGCATTTACTACCTCTTATGCTGTTAATCACCACATATCTTGGGTGTTTGTCATAATTCCCTCCGATCTTCTTTTATTGATGTTCCGACAGCCACGCTTAGTTCAAAGTTAGTTCTACCACCGCAGCACCGAACGTCAATATTATAAAACCAGAGGTAGTAGAAAAATACTTCTACACTAATGCTAACTTCCATCAGATGATCATAGTATCCTCATTTACTCATCTGATCCACCATCAGATACAGAACATAATGAAAATGAGCCTAGTCCATTTGTTCGTAACATAATGTTTGACTGTGATATATGAATACAGTTGCAAAAGGTTCAAAAATCACTGAGCTGGTACCCGGTAGCATATGGTTGAATCTTTCCTTCTTTGCTGCGAGCATTCTACATGAACACAGTTTTCTCTCTTCACCTAATATAACGCTTCGGCTGATATACTGTTTCATGCTCATTTTGATGACAAATAGAGTTGTTTGATGGGCAAGGGATTCTGTTGCTTTATTCTGCCATATGATCCTCATGAGCAGTGGCATTGTAGAGGTTTGCGGTTGGGCACTTGGGCGCCTTCTTCTTTATCTATATGAGCTGTAATAGACTAATAGTTGTCACTTACAGTTTAGATCTATAGCTCATAGTAACTTGTAATACTGTTGTCTTAAACTTGGACACTTAAAGAAGTGCCATTTTAGTAATTTTCAAGCTATTTGATTCCAGAATATTTCTATATGCAAGTTTGATATTTCAGATATCTGTCAGAGTTCAGAGTTACCTAGACTTAGGCGTGGCCGACTATGCGAGATCACATTTGCACATTCGTATAATCTGTACCTTGTCTCTGTCCGTTCCCATAGCATTGCTTTTCACTACTAATGTAGCTCCTCACTCACAGGTTACCCTGTTTCCATTGGTGCTGCATTTTATTTTTGTGTGTGCTTTCTGAATAATTACTTGCTGTCTACTGCAGGCCTCCTGACCAAAGATCTCAGGAAAGGAATCCAAAGAAGAATCATAAAGCCGAACGAGAGAAGCTTAAGCGGGACCAGTTGAATGACCTTTTTGTTGAACTGAGCAGTATGCTAGGTTAGTACAGTGTGTGATCGACCTCTGGTTACGTCTGTAGATTAAATAATTTACCCTTTTGAGAAAAATATCAAATCCAACCACTTTATCCTCCACTTGAAATCATCTGGTAGTGACAACCCACACTATTCAGATTATTGAAGTGGTGTCTAAATGAAAACATGTTGATACCTGGATTCAGTCATCTGCTATTGTGTCGTAACCATTGCGCAGAAACAGGATGCACGACATTTGGGGTCTTCCATTCTAGGACTCTGAAAGGTCTATGGGGTCCTGTTCTACTGATGGTGCCAGAAATATTCCCATGAGAAGTGCTAGCTTTTCTGCTTTATTCCAAGCTTCCTTTTGAGTGGTCCACTATCTCGATGTTCTGCTGAGTCTGAGAAGTGAGAACAAAATTCCGAGGGGAAAAGTTGTTATCCACTTGGTATTTGACCCCTTTTGTTATGAAAATATCTGAAAGGGTTTGCTTCCATAATAATATATGATGAATAAATTATGCATAATGGATGTCGTCTTACGTTGTCACAAGCATGCTAGCATTGTCTGCTACTGCTTAACCGATAGCTAGTGGTTGAGTGGATCTCCACTATGCAAGATAGTTCTTGCTGACTTGTTATGCAGTTGTGTATACTGACTGATTAACAAGGAAGCAAAGCCATCTGCTTAATGGTGTATCGTATTTCTTATGAATGTTGGTGCTTTGTGTTGTGTGCTTGAAAATAAAATATGGTCGTACAAGTATCATGTCTAGTTTCTTTCGGTGAAAGGCTGTTCGCAGAAACTTTCCTTTGCTTTACAGTCATGAATGCTTAGGTTATTGATCTTTTAATACATATCTACCCCACTGATCAGAATAATTCTGCTATTACAGATCTTGATCGGCAAAATAGTGGAAAAGCTTCAGTATTAGGTGATGCTGCACGAGTACTGCGAGATCTGATTACTCAAGTAGAATCTCTTAGAAAGGAACAATCTGCTCTTCTAGCTGAACGCCAATATGTGAGTTTCCAAATTTGAGTGCCTATGTATTCTTGATTAAACATTTAACTTGTTAGTTTCTGCATGAATCCTCGAGTTTGTCAAACAATGGGGACAAATGTTAGACCAAAGGGCCAATGGGGTTTATTGCAGGCTTTTCAAAACAAATGTTTTACACAATCAATCCTTCCCTTGACCGGTAGAAGGATGAAAATTCTGTCTTGAGTTGTTCCTCTAACAATCGGACATATTATCTGTCGTGAATGCAGTCATTATCTTCACTTAACTAATTAGAGATTTGAAAGTAACATTCAATTGACCAGTTCTTTCCCAATGTGGGTAGCCAATTTACTTGAATTGACACTGTGGTAGTTACTTCATGTTAATCTGTCTACTTTTTTTTTATGTTAATCTTACACCACACTTGCTAACAGGTTAGTTCGGAGAAGAAAGAACTGCTAGAAGAGAACACTACAATCAAAGCCCGAATATCAGAGTTAAAAAATGAACTTCACACAAGGATGGGAAACAACAGCATTAATCTAAGCAGTCTTGGGATGTCACACCAAATGGCGAATGCTACTAACCCTGGTTTAGCGACACAACCAATGCAACATCAGATATGGAGCAGCATTCCTAATTTAAGCAGTGTGGCCATGACACACTCAACAAATACAGCGTCACCATTGCATAGTCGGCAGCATGGCCCTGCGGCTAGTCAAGTTCATGCATCACGCCCTCAAGAGCTGCAGTTATTTCCTGGGACATCATCGTCACCAAAGCGCGAATGTTCCCAGCTCAGAAGCGCCCCTGCATCGACTCCAAGCCTGACAGATTCTTTGCCAGGGCGGCTTCAACTGAGCCTTCCACAGTCATCTCAAGAAGGAAGCAGCAGTGTACCACGCAGCAGAAGAGAACGGAAAAATGGGTAGCCCCTAACAGTAATAGAAATCAGTACTTGGCGATAGCGATTCTCCTGTATATACCGAGAAACCACTCCCATTTACTGATTTGGACCTCCTGTCGTAGTTGTTCTGTATTGTAATGTGACTGTTTGCCTATCATGTTTTCTCCTAAGCTTCTAAACTTACAGCGCAACACCAGAACATCTAATACTGCATACAGTGTTAACACTAGAACATCTAACACTACATAGTGTTATATTTAGCTGGCAGAGAAGTAACAAATAATGTATCAATGGTTATGATGCATTTATTCCTTCTTGCTTCTCAAATCTTACGTAATCTCATATGGTTCCCTGTCCCGCCTCTGTTATCATTGTTATCTTGTGTCATAGAACTCTACTCGTAAGTAGTAATTCGGAAGAAATTATGATTCACTATGAAAACGACAGTGGATTCTGTGGCAGTAAATCAAAATTGCACACTCTGAGCTTCTGAATTAATTTAATCTTCTAGATGTAAAGACAAAAAAAAAGTCCTAAACTCTTCCATCAAACATTAAGCTGTTCACCCCAGAGAAAAAGGAAAAAAAAGATAAAATAAGAGCCGCTACTCTCACGAAACCTGACACGACCTGAACCTCTAAATCACAGGTCCAGCCCCAGCCCTGAAATCTTGCTGCCCATCTCGCCCTTTATTCTTCTGAACCCTTCCCTTCCGAAGAACCGCCATTCTTCTCCTCCGCGGAACCTTGGTCTCCAACGGTCCAATATTGCTTGACGGCATATAGCACCTTCTCAGGGATGTGCGGGCTGTCCTCGTGATCCGCCATCATTGTCTTCCACCGCATCCCCTTGGCCATCCTCTGAACCTTGAGCAGAAGCTCGACGTCGTCCCGTAGGATGACCGTGCCCTCGGGGCGCAGAATCCGGTCCATCTCCAGCAGGATGTCCTCCATCTTGCACCTGCTCCAGTTTCAGAGACCAACTTGTCAGCCAGGGTCGCCATAGTCGACACCATTCAGTGGAGCGGTTATAAGGAACACGTAGGAAAGCGAGCAGAATGATGAACTGTATTTGATTGTGACGGATAGGATGAACAGAGTTTGATTCACCTGTCCTTGTAGAGGGTGAAGATGCCACTGCCATGTATGAGGTCGTATGTTCTTGGGTAGGTGGAGAACGCTTCACACCTGAAGGAGAATTCCAGGAAACATATATTTAAGCTCGTCTAAGTTTGAAGGCAAGAAGCGAATGAATAAAGCTACATAAGAGAACTTCTGATGAATCCACACATGCAGAATCAACATATGCTCCTGCATGCCACTCACCAGTCATGGTACATGCCGATGAGCCCCCTCTCGTAGATGACGCCGAGCGTGGCGACCTCGGCGACGGTCGGCACGACGTTCATGACCCACGACCTGGGCGAGAAGACCGCCGCCGCGAACCCGCCCACGCCGGCGTTCATGTCTCACCTTCCGGTACGCCGCCACGTGCCGCTCCCACCGCCGGTTCTCCTCCTGGTATGCTTCGGGCGTCGTGAACCCCGGCACGCCGCCGGCCGACACCCGCGGCGGCACGGCCGTCAGCCGCGCCGGGAACGGCTGCCACTCGACCCCCCCCGGAG
>LAPY01000664.1:62178-78911 GCA_000970635.1 Eragrostis tef
GCGTGCTGTGCCGGTCAACATGAAGGCGAGCCTCGCCGTGATGAAGACGGCCAAGGAGGCATGGACTGCTGTGAAGACGGCGCGCGTTGGCGATGCCGGCGTCAAGGAGGCGAACGTGCAGCGTCTCATGAAGGAGTTCGAGACCGTCGTGCACGTCGATGGCGAGGACATCGACGACTTGGCGGCGCGGATCGATGGTCTCGCCAGGAAGCTGCGGGAGCTCGGGAGACGGTGGAGGAGAAGCGCGTGGTGATGAAGATCCTGCGCGTCGTCCCCAAGCGGTACAACCAGATCGCTGGGCGTTGCTCTGTGGTGTCGATGACGACGACGAGCCGACGCTGCTCTGATTGCGAGGTGCGTTATGTCATGTTTAGGGGGAGATTGTTGGAAATAAACATGCCATGGTGTGTTCCTGGCGTGTGTGTGCGTGAACAAGTCAGTTTGAGTTCAGTTTAGATACGGTGCGTGCGTGAGTTTGTTCCGCCGCCGCCGTCGTTCAGTTGAGTCCAGATTTAGGTGCAGAATGTGCGCATGTTTGTTGCGTGCTGGCTGCCGTGTTGATCGAGTCTTAGAGCAGTTAGGAGTAGTCGTGTGCGTCATTCACGATGACGCTAAGCAGGTCATGCGGATCATGGCGAAACGGCCGGACGTGGAGGCGTGCTCCTGACGAGTCCATAGCCTATTTGTAGCCCCTGCTCCTCTGTATTCGGTTTGCCGAGTCCAGTGAATAAAAGTGCCAAGATACAGGGCTATCGGCTCCGCGGCGTTCGTCACCGGCAAAAGCGCTGTTCATCTTCTACCTCTCGCCATCGTGAGTGTGTGAGCGATTGAGCGATTCCAGGGCAAAGCCAACATGGTTGTGCCCTTGTGCTAGAGCTTGAGCGGGAGTGGATGGAATTGGGCCTTTGCGGTCCACGATGGTTCGGGAGACGATCAGCAAGCATTGGCGGTTGCTGCCGCCGGCGACGGACGGGGAATCAATCACGGAGAGAGCCGAAGAAGGACGGCGAGTTCAACCAGGAGGCAGTTTGCAAAGCGATCCAAGTTAGGGGGCATTGTGTAAATAGTTGGATCGCGACCAATAGTTGCGATCTAAACTAGGGGTATTATCTAAATATTTCCAGGGCCCGTTTGTAAAGTTGTGGCCTGCCGCCGGCAACTCCTCCACCGCTAGCTTCGTTTCCTGCGTCTGGCGTTCGGCTTGTTGACCTCGCTCGCCCATCTTCGCTCTTCGTTCGCCGCGCGCGCCACTCGGGATCCCTAGCTCGGTGGCCGCTATATCTCGGCGAGGCGGCACCCGCCGACCAGGAGGCGCTGGCGCGCCAGGCACTTGCCCGTCGCGAGACCCACTCAGTCTCGAAGTCTTCGTCACGCGGTGCTGAAGCTCCTGCCCACGCACTCCATTTGCAAGATACTCACCGTAAGATCCTGCCGCCTTGGCTGAGCGTCAAGTGTTTGCTGTTTTGCCTGCAAGAAGCTACCGTGAGGGATGCTGTCTTCTAATTGGGATTCTTTTTGTCCTTTTCAAAGAAAAAGCGTGAATCCGCGCTGTTGGAACTGCTGGTTTTTTCTTTGTTGATTCGACATCATGTCAAGTTCAGTTCGATTGTTCACCACAAGCTGCATGTATATGCAAAACCAATTGAAAGCTTTTTCAAACCGTATATTGTGATTGGTCATGAGTGACGTGATCTATTTGCATGAAATTTGTAGCATCATGACAGTACTAGATTGCATCAGAAGTTGCGTGATTGATTAACAAGGTAGCTGGCACCTCAGTACCTCATAGCCTTCCTTGGTGTTGTGCTGGAAGTTGCATGCTACTCGTTTTCAACTCCTATCTTACGAATGCCAAACTCATGAAGTCCTCTAAAAGTATGACAATGTACACACATGCCACCTATATTACCATATTCACATGTACAACATAGTGAAGCTTGGGGATGAATTGGTTTAGAGGTAAGGTGAAAAATGCACATGTGCATGCTCATGGCAAAAGACGGTGATGACAATGGACTCCAGAGTTTATCTGCAGATAAAATTGCATGGATCGTAAATTTTGAGTGTACAACTGATTGATTTGGTCGAAGATGGCATGCTAGTCACGTTTGTTTTGATGTTGCTTAATGTGAAACACACCTGGGTAATGTAACCGGGTAGTATAAGTATCTGCACCTTCACAGTTGCCACAAGCAGAAAACAGAGGACGCAGACACACCTCTGTTCTGACTAACATAGCGCCCAAGGGGAGTGTCGGAGTAAGTCCTTTGATTTTTCCTTTTCTGCGTGCGTGGACTGTTTCCTGAGAGAAAAACAATCGTGATAGATGATGAGATGTTGGATGAAGCTGAAGTGATCGCTTGAGTAGATGAAGCAGGCTGATTCAATCAGCTAAGAAGGTGGTGACGTTTTTAGCCGAGGGTATGAGCTGGGTTTCGTGTATCTTCAACGCCGGCGTGCATGCCTGACTTACACTCAATGTTGGTCTCCTAGCGCAATGCTTTCTCTCTTTCCCCCACACCCTCTGTGAGCTCTCTGGTATGGACAATACTCGCATATTCAGTCGAACAAACAGTTTCAAAACTTCTATAAAAGAATCCAACCTAGACCTCAACCGAATTTGATGTGGTGTTCTTCCAAAATCAACATCATTTATATAATGTTTTTTTTGAAGCACCCAAAAACCATCATTGCATGTGCAAGTACTCAATTTCCTTTTAATGTACTATGGAATGATATCCGAGAGGTCAGAATTATCGATACATGCTGAGTAGCTGCTATTTTACAAGGAGAATGGGTATAGGGGCGTTTTCCAATACGGGCCAGAACTTTTTAAAGAAGTGTGATGAAAATTTGTAATGAATTTATCACAGGTAAAAGGTGTATCAGTACGTATACTGTCCTGTGAAATGCAATTCTCAGGATTGATTTAACCTAGTAGCGACGTCTGGTCAGGGGAAAGAATATCTCGTCGAAGTCTCTGTTTCACAAGAGCTCGATCGGAGGCCCCGTGTCGTAGTTGCAGTGGTGGCAGAGAGCTAGGAAAGACAATGACGCATCACTCCCTGCTGCGTGAGTAAACAAAATTTTTTGAAGAGAAAAGAAACTGAGCTGATTTGGCAAATATAGGGTTAAAGTAAACACAATTTTAGTTTAGATAGTTATCTGAACCATGGCCAAACTTAGAGCAATTAAAGTGGACTTTATCTATTAAAAAAAGAGCAAACATTATAGCTGGGATTTTTTTTTCTGCACAGGCCCTTCGTGAATTTTCTACAAGGGAGGCCATGACCAGATGGTCCTTGTCATGCATTCGCAGCTGCCAGCCGATGCAAGCCAAAGCCATGTTCTACTGGGACACATGGGAACACGAATATATATTCATATTCATCGTAGCGAAGTGATTGCAAGCATATAACAGAGTTTGAAAGGTTGTTCATGAGAGTTTGCAGCTTGCAGGCTTGCAGCTATGTTCGACCCGGAACTCAAAGCGAGATCTGGGACATGAGCTTTGAAGAGTTTTCAGTTTTTCTGCTTAAGATGGAAATGGTAACACAGCCAATGAGGTGTTGGTGAAAGCTGAAATAACACTGTGATTAAAAGAACTGCAGCCATCATTGAAAAATCTGATCTCGAAATTTCTTGTAGAGCAGCATATAGCTACGAAATTCCAGAGAAGGAAAAGCAAACCAAGGTGAGATGTTGCGGAAAGCTGATCAAGGCGTCAAGAAGGGTCAAACATGTGCTCCAATAGGTCAATATCTGCAGATGATGTTGCGAGCCATCAGACAAAACAGTGATCACATATGTGTTATTGAGTTCCTGAATATGGTTCTCTCGTTCAACCTGCGCAACACAAGGCTCTTTCTCTGCATGCTTTGTTTGTTTGTTGTTTCTCCCGAGGACAGTACCTATTTGAAATGCCTTTTAAGGCTGAAACTGTGAAATGACATATATTACCATCTGGAAATTCAGTTCTGAACCTTTTCTGCTGTTTACAGAGTAATTTAATTTTTATAAAAGAAATTCGTTAGAGAGCCCGCACACCATCGTCACATGACATTTTGTCGTCATCTGCAATTGTTTTTCTGTTAAATATATTGTAAGATGTATGGAACATTATGCATCGAGAGGGAATGTATGCCTCGGCAAAGTACTGATAATTTTGAACATGAATTACGTTTCAGGTTTTGAAAAGCATGAAACTTAACATTTTAATCTTTGTTGTGTGATGTTCACTACAAGATTTCCAACAATCCCCTACAGTTTTTCTACAAGTGGGTGATAGTTTTCAGTATATTTACTAATTGGATTTGAAAACTGTAAGGAATGAGTTTGTAAGGAATTCACTAAAATTGTTGGGAAATATGAAATTTTGTACTACAAAACTGTCAGCCACTCAAAACAAATACACTAAACTTCATACTGTCGTCCACTTTGGCAAGAAGTGTCGGCAATTAGTAGTATTTCTGTACTGGTTGTGACAAGACATCAAGCAGAATGTACAAGTGCTTCCAAAGACAGACCAGTAGGAATAGAGGAGCCACTATATTATTGTACAAGAACCCCAAAACTATTTGGACAAAAATCATGTTCTAGTGATGATTTTTTATGATATTTAATATGGCGGCAAAATGTGTAACAATACATACACATTGCTCATGGAAATTTAGGTTCCTTCCCAGTATGTCTTATCGGCATATGCAGCCGGCAGGTATGAAATGTGTCGGGGTTAGTGTTGAGAGAGGGAAATATTCATTTCTGATAATTATGTCAAATATTACAACTTCAAAGTATAACTCTGGATCTCAAAAAAGAGAAAAATGCACTGCTCATATCTGCTATCTCGAAAAGTACAGTTGTTCACACCTGATCATTTGGAAACCTAACAAATGCTGAAGTGCATGTCTTACTAATGATGCAGAAGTTAGTAGCATGCTAGTCACATTGTTCCTGCTACATGCAGGCAAACCGCATTTTTCTTTTACTTAGGCAAAAGAAAAGGCATTACATATATATTCATTGAAGAGGTAGCACAGATACAAAGTCCAGAAGAAATAGCAGAGAGAAGTCGCATATTTTCACAATGAGGGAGGGAATTAGGGGTTCCAGTGAGGTTCTAATCAGGACTCGCATATTTTTCTTTTATCTTGCATTCGTTTGATCCTAACTCCTTTCGCTCGCATCTGTTTTAACTTGTGCGGATGGGGAATTCTTGTCTATTCCGTGTATAAATAAATGATAAATCAACATTTCAATCTCACAGCAACAGCTATATATGGAGTCAAAGCTTTTAATCAAGATAAAGGTTCTCTTGGTATATTATTTGGCCAAAAGGAAATGATTTTGTAACCATAAAGAAACCACACATCATCAGTACATTAAGTTAAGTGTTATTTTGCTAAGTATATTTGGCACATAATTTGAATATCCCTGCACTTTAATGAACAAACTAGTTATTTTGCAAAATGAGGAAATATTTTGTGCCAAAAATGTAGGTTTGTGTTAAGTATTTTGAGGTTTTACGATTGAATAAAATAAAAATATGGCGGCAAAATGTGTAACAATACATACACATTGCTCATGGAAATTTAGGTTCCTTCCCAGTATGTCTTATCGGCATATGCAGCCGGCAGGTATGAAATGTGTCGGGGTTAGTGTTGAGAGAGGGAAATATTCATTTCTGATAATTATGTCAAATATTACAACTTCAAAGTATAACTCTGGATCTCAAAAAAGAGAAAAATGCACTGCTCATATCTGCTATCTCGAAAAGTACAGTTGTTCACACCTGATCATTTGGAAACCTAACAAATGCTGAAGTGCATGTCTTACTAATGATGCAGAAGTTAGTAGCATGCTAGTCACATTGTTCCTGCTACATGCAGGCAAACCGCATTTTTCTTTTACTTAGGCAAAAGAAAAGGCATTACATATATATTCATTGAAGAGGTAGCACAGATACAAAGTCCAGAAGAAATAGCAGAGAGAAGTCGCATATTTTCACAATGAGGGAGGGAATTAGGGGTTCCAGTGAGGTTCTAATCAGGACTCGCATATTTTTCTTTTATCTTGCATTCGTTTGATCCTAACTCCTTTCGCTCGCATCTGTTTTAACTTGTGCGGATGGGGAATTCTTGTCTATTCCGTGTATAAATAAATGATAAATCAACATTTCAATCTCACAGCAACAGCTATATATGGAGTCAAAGCTTTTAATCAAGATAAAGGTTCTCTTGGTATATTATTTGGCCAAAAGGAAATGATTTTGTAACCATAAAGAAACCACACATCATCAGTACATTAAGTTAAGTGTTATTTTGCTAAGTATATTTGGCACATAATTTGAATATCCCTGCACTTTAATGAACAAACTAGTTATTTTGCAAAATGAGGAAATATTTTGTGCCAAAAATGTAGGTTTGTGTTAAGTATTTTGAGGTTTTACGATTGAATAAAATAAAAAAATTATCAATTGTACTAAGTTTAGTGGTTAGTTCTTTTCATCAACCTTCTTCTCTTGTTTTCAATTGTTTTGCAGAGTCAACAGCCAAGAGGATCTGTATGAACGGTGTTCTTCAGCTAATGGCTTCATATATAAGCATCGATTTCTCCTTACAGTTTTCTATGTGCTAACTTTGAAAAAGCAGATGATAAAGTTTACCAAAAGTTTGATGTGGTGTGAATGGGGGCAGATTACATGTCACAATTAAGGTTCTAGTGGAGTTTAAATAAAACGCATGTGGAAAAGAATGTCCTTGTCTCAGTTTTTTTTTTGTCTTGTCTTCAATTGTTTTGCAGAGTTAAACGTCAATGCACAGAATTACCTTTAGTATCATCCTGACAAGAGATGTCACCTGCGTATGCTCTCGGTGCCAAGCGGTTCTGTGTAAATGCCGTCGGTTGGCCATTAGCTGCATATACGAGCACGTAGCATCGATTCTTCTTATGTTTTTCTAAGTGATAACTTTAAAAAAAGCAGATGATAAAGTTTGCCAAAAGTTGGATGCCGTGTGAACGGGGGCAGATTAGATGTCATAATTAAGATTCTAATGGACTTTAAAGCACTTGATGGGGACAAGAATGAAAGCTAACCACTCAACTAGTATACTTGTTTTCTCTTCATCACTTGTTAACAGACGTTCAAAGCCAGTAGCCAGCGAGCGATCGAGCAGGTTGGGTCGTGCAGCAACTTCAAATCAAGCTCGTCATCGCGGTGGACGTCGTTGGTGATCTGCTAGAGCAGTGGCTCAGGCTTTGTTGGGTCACGGGAGGCTCTTTGATTCGTACGTCCACCCGTGGTAAGCAGTGATTCCTTGGTAGGGTGACGAGAGGCTCTTATTCTTTGTTGTGATTTTTCGGTCCACCTTACTGCTTTCGCTCCTCCAGGTCTGGAACAATGGACGTTGTGGTGGGAGTACTGCCGAGCATCATCACCAAGCTCGGCGAGTTGCTCGTCGTTGAGTACAGCCTGCAAAAGGAGGTGAAAGGGGGCATCATATTTCTCCAAGCTGAGCTCAGGAGCATTCAGGGTGCCCTAGAGAGGATCTCAAACACACCAGCAGACAAGCTTGACAAGCAGGACAAGATCTGGGCCAGAGATGTGCCTGAGTTTTTCTAAGTGATAACTTTAAAAAAAGCAGATGATAAAGTTTGCCAAAAGTTGGATGCCGTGTGAACGGGGGCAGATTAGATGTCATAATTAAGATTCTAATGGACTTTAAAGCACTTGATGGGGACAAGAATGAAAGCTAACCACTCAACTAGTATACTTGTTTTCTCTTCATCACTTGTTAACAGACGTTCAAAGCCAGTAGCCAGCGAGCGATCGAGCAGGTTGGGTCGTGCAGCAACTTCAAATCAAGCTCGTCATCGCGGTGGACGTCGTTGGTGATCTGCTAGAGCAGTGGCTCAGGCTTTGTTGGGTCACGGGAGGCTCTTTGATTCGTACGTCCACCCGTGGTAAGCAGTGATTCCTTGGTAGGGTGACGAGAGGCTCTTATTCTTTGTTGTGATTTTTCGGTCCACCTTACTGCTTTCGCTCCTCCAGGTCTGGAACAATGGACGTTGTGGTGGGAGTACTGCCGAGCATCATCACCAAGCTCGGCGAGTTGCTCGTCGTTGAGTACAGCCTGCAAAAGGAGGTGAAAGGGGGCATCATATTTCTCCAAGCTGAGCTCAGGAGCATTCAGGGTGCCCTAGAGAAGATCTCAAACACACCAGCAGACAAGCTTGACAAGCAGGACATGATCTGGGCCAGAGATGTGCCTGAGCTGTCCTATGACATAGAGGACAAGGTCGACACGTTCGTGGTGCACTGCAAGGGAAGTAAGCTAGGAAAACAGCATGGTTTCAAAAAGATCATTGATAGGAGCCTTGATCTGTTGATGCAACCAAAGATTCGCCATAAGATAGCAATAGACATCAGAGACATCAAGATCCGTGTCAAAGAGGTGTCCGAGAGGCGTGATAGGTACAAGGTCAACAATAGTGATGTTCCAAAGCCTGTTACAATTGACCCTCGCTTGCTCGGCTAATACAAGGCTGCCACAGAGCTTGTTGGCATTGATGAGGCCAGAGATGAGTTGATCAGGATTCTAATCGAAGAGGATGAAGTGTCCTTGCTGCAGGGCAACACAATTTCAATTGTTGGATTTGGGGGTTTGGGAAAGACAACTCTTGCAAATGCAGTTTACGAAAAGATTAGTGCACAATTTGAGTGTCGGACTTTTGTTTCGGTGTCTCAAACTCCAGATATGACGAAGCTATTAAAGAACATACTATATGATCTTGGCAGAAAAATCAGTGACAACACATTGGACGAGAGGCGGCTCATCAATGAACTCAGACAATTTCTTCACGAAAAAAGGTATGAAAGGGTTGCATAATAGCCATAAAATAATTTATATCATTCGCCAACCAAATAAATTAATGAATATGATGTTTTCCATTTGTTAATTTACAAGCACGACTTTGTAATATTAAACAGATCATGAAGATTTATTGGAAATTATCTTGCATGTCTCTAAAAATAGCAGTACTCATACATTTATATATATTTTCTGAAGTGGGCATATTTCGTAAGGAGAGTATACTGAGTAGGTGGACAAGGTGGAACTATATATACTATCTAAATTTACAGCATAGTAACTAGTTCTTCCATTAGCATAACTCAGAAACCATGGCATGCGAGAAATCTCAGAATTATATATCCTTTATATGTAGATAACTTAGGTGGTGTTTGGATCCCCTATAGCTTTTAAGAATCTGGATTCTATACGTAGTTTCTATAATCTGGTTTTTAAAAAGGGTGTTTGGATCCTGAATTCTTAAAATCTAGAATCCAATTTTTGAGTGGTTAATGACCAGCTTGTCCTTTCTATATTTTTGTTGAGCGGTGACATAAGTTGTAATTATCTAAAAACATTCAAGAATAGTGGATCTTTTAACAAATAGAATCACTTAAAAGCTGGGTTAGGCCAAATTATGAGATTCTTAAAATCTCATAATCTTGATTCTAGAATCTGGGACATAATCTGGCATGTTTGAATCTCTTATAACTTTTAAAATCTAGATTCTTAAAATCTGGGTGGATCCAAACAGACCCTTAGTGACAAACATGAATTTTGTGCTTCTCTACTTGCAGATACTTGATTGTTGTTGATGATATTTGGGATATTTCGGTCTGGGAAATAATTAGACATGCTTTGCCTCATAATAATAGTGGATCAGAATTATTGCAATAACCCGTAATGTCAAAGTCACTGAACATGCTGGTGGTGCCTACAACATGAAACCTCTTTCTCCTCACAACTCTAGAATATTGTTGAACAGAAGAGTGTATGGTAACAACGATACAGAAAAATGTCCTGATGAGGAGTTGGTGGAAGTATCTGACAAAGTAATAAAGAAATGTGCCGGTGTGCCCTTAGCTATCATTACCATAGCTAGTTTGTTGGCTACTAAAGGGAGAAACAAAATGGACTGGTATGAAGTGTACATTTCCATTGGTACCGGTATGGAGAATAGCCTAGATGCAGAGAATATGAGAAAGGTTTTGTCATACAGCTATTATGATTTACCATACCATCTACGGACTTGCTTATTATATTTAAGTGTGTTTCATGAAGATTCACGAATTAACAAAGATCAACTAATACGGTTATGGAGAGCTGAAGGTTTTATCCAATATGAAGAATATAGGAAGAGTCTATTTGACATTGGAGAGAGTTACTTCAATGAGCTCATAAACAGAAGTATGATCCAACCAGTATACGACAATGTTGGTGTTGAGATTGAATTTTGTCGTGTACATGATATGGTGCTTGATCTTGTCCGTTCTATTTCAAAAGAAGAGAACTTCGTTACAATGTTGAATGATATGAACCACACATCTGCGTCAACTCAAATTCGGAGGTTGTGTGTCCATAGGGAGATAGATGAGATGTTGGAGTGTTGGAGTAAGTCCTTAGATTTTTTCCTTTTCTGCGTGCATGGACTGTTTCCTTAGAGAAAAACAATCGTGATAGATGTATGAGATGTTGGAGGAAGCTAAAGTGATCGTATGAGTAGATGAAGCAGGTTGATTTAATTGTCTAAGAAGATCTTGAAGTTTTTAGCCGAGTGTACGAGCTCGTTTTCGTGTATCATCAACGCCGGCGCGCATCTGTGACTGACACTCAATGTTTGTCTCCTCGAGAAATGCTTGCTCACTTTCCCCCACACCCTCTGTGAGCTCTCTGGTAGGGCCAATACTCGCATATTCGGTCGAACGGTCAGTTTCTAAACTTCCGTAAAGGACCTCAACCTACATACACCTCTACAGAATTTGATTTGGTATTCTTCCAAATCGACATTATTTATAGAATGCCTTTTTGAAGCACCCAAAAACCATCCTTGTATGTGCAAGCACTCAATTTCCTTTTTTGATGAGTGAAAAGCCGCCTTGCAATATGGATCCAGCAGAGATGACAGAAGGCACACGCAGTTCTTTTTGATGTACTTTGTAATGTACTATGGAACGTCAGAGTTATCGATACATGCTGAGTAGCTGCTATTTTACAGAGAGAATGGGCAATTGGGCATAGGGGCCATTTCCAATACGTGCCAGAACTTTTTAAAAGACGTGTGATAATGATTTTTATCACAGGTAGAAGGTGTATCAGTACGTATACTGTCCTGTGAAATGCAATTATCAGGATTGACTTAACCTAGTAGCGACGTTTGGTCAGGGGAAAATACATCTCGTGGAAAGCTCTGTTTTTACAAGAGCTAGGAGGCCCCGTCTCGTACTTGCAGTGGTGGCAGAGAGCTAGGAGCTAGGAAAGACGATGACGCATCACTCCCTGCCGCGTGAGTAAACAAAATTTTATCAACGAACTTTTTTCTTTGGCAAATGGGGGGTTAAAGTAAACAAAATTTTAGTTTAGATAGTTATCTGGACTATGGCCAAACTTAGAGGAAGTAAAGTAGACTTTATCTATTAAAAAAATAGCATACATTATAGCTGCCAATTTCTTGCTGCACAGGCACTTCATGATCTTTTTACAAGAGAGGCGATGACCAGGTGATGCTTGTCATGCATTTGCAGCCGATGCATGCCAAAACCATGTTTTACTGGGACACAAGGGAACATGAACATATATTCATATGCATCGTAGCGAAGTGATTGCAAGCATGTATCAGAGACAGACTTTGAAATGTTGTTCATGAGAGTTTGCAGCTTGCAGCTATGTTCGGTCCGGAACTCAAAGCGAGATTTGGGACATGAGCTTGGAAGAGTTTTCAGTTTTTCTGCTTAATTTGGAAATGGTGACACAACCAATGAGGTGTTGGTGAAAGCTGAAATAACACTGTGATTGAAGGAACTGCATGCATCGTTGCAAATCTGCTCATGAAATTTCTTGTAGAGCCGCATATAGCTACGAAATGTCAGAGAACAAAAAGAAAACAAGGTGAGATGTTGGGAAGCTGATCAAGGTGTCAAGAAGGGTCAAACAGGTGTTCCAATAGGTCAATATCTGCAGATGATGTTGCAAGCCATCGGACGAAACAGTGATCAGATATGTGTAATTCCTGAATATGGTTCTGTTGTTCAACCTGCGCAAACACAAGGCCCAAGGATCATTCTGTGCATGCGTTGTGTTTTTGTTTTTCAGAGTACAGTACCTATTTGAAACGACTTTTAGGGCTGAACAGTGAAATGACATATATCACCGTCTGGAAATTCAGTTCTGAACCTATTCTGCTGCTTACAGAGTAATTTAATTTTTAGGAAGCAGATTCGTTGTCATTTTTGATATTCCATTGTCATCTGCATTTGTTTTTTTGTTAAATATACTGTAAGATGAATGGAACATTGTGCTTAATTAAATAGAATATAGTTTTATTTAATTAACGCTTTGTGCTTTCAGCGATAGGCGACGCAGCCATCGACAGCGAGGCGCCAGTGGTGACTTCGTCAATTTCGAGGATTTGCCGGTGCTCATAGGGGTAAGGTTTGCGTATGTACGTTCATAAGGGTGAGTGTGCGTGCGTTATGAGTGTCTAAGTTGTACTGTGTAATCGAAAAAAAATTAAATAGAATATGGTTCTAAAGACTCATCGAGAGGACTCAAAGGTAAAGTGCTGAGAATTTTGAGCATCTTATTAGCACAGATTTTTTATTTTATTTTTGAATCCAACGCAGTTCCATCCCAGGGACTTTAGGTGAGGTTTCGGTAGAAGTTGAGATGGCCGTGGAGCCTCAAAACGGATTTCAGCAGCCATGAAAATTGAGGAGGAGGAGGTGATGAGGCCCCCGTGCCCGGCCGCGCGAGCTCAACCGCGCCGCCGCTTGCTCGGCTCGGATGCGGAGACGGGCAGGACAGACACCAATTCGACTGCGCCCTTGCTGCCATTGAAGAGGTTGGAGAAAACTTGTTGCTACATGCCTTAACTGGGATTGGGATCCGCACCGCTGCATGGGGAAATGAGCTGCGGAAGACAACGGCGTCGGCCGGCGGCGGCGAACAGGTTGGGAGGAGCCGAGCTGGGCGCACTGCGCATCCAGAGAGGAGAGGCCCGTCGTCGAGGGGTGTTTTCGCAAAACTTTGGATCGCGGATATAATCACGATTCCAAGAAAGAGTCTTAAATGTACATAGTTAGATAGTCGCGATTCAAATCAGAGGCTTCACTACAAATATTACAGCCCGCGATCTGAAACAGGACCAGAGCGTAAAATTCCTCCTCGCCGAGCCGAAGACTGGAGGCACGGCTGTGCCGCCGGCGGACTCTCCCTTCCTGGCTCGGTTGCGAGGCGTCCGGCGCTCCCTAACGCCGGTTTCTCGCGCGTAGATTTCGCCTCCGGCTCCCCACGTGCCCCGCTCTACATACGGCTGACTCAGCGCAGAGAACAGAGTACCCCCTGACCTCCGGCAAAGCTGCAAAACATATAACACTTAGTCAGAAGCAAAATGCAGTCTATATATAGATGCTGCATGCGAGGTTAATTGGGTCTTTGAGTATATAGAATCATCGGAGTTGGGCATGTGTGTTTTTCAATTGCAACTTGGCAGATTGAAACGAGTGAGATGTTGGTGAAAGCTGAAATGACCCAGACATCCAGCAAAACGAAATTGGTGTTTCCATGCCCTTCCGTGTGAGGGATCGCCCCTGCAAAGAATCCAAGATAAAGGTTTTGTCCCATGATGAAGTTGGGCTTTATTTCCTAACGAGTTCGATGTCAACATAAAAATCCTGCCTGGTGTGAAGTGGCAGAGTCCTGTCAAGTATAATTGCTGCCGCCGTTCGCGGTACCCAGGATAAGACCTTCAGGCAACTTGTTCACATGATTATGTCTTGGCTGCAGTAAGTAGTATCTCGCTATCAGGATAGACAATTAGCCATGTACTAGATGGTTCACTGATCAGTCCTATGTGATCCATGTGCTTTGTATATTTGAGGCCAAGGCTAACTTGAGCCAGTTGAACTTCAGTTTAAGCCCAGCTTGCATATGCGACGGAAGGCAGTGAGTTGAGTACAAAAAATGAAGCGACCAAAATGCGTTGGTAACCTACAGGAGAACTTGCATCCTCAGCGCCGATCGAGCGGCGACACGCGTGCAGCTCGAGTTCCTGGACGACGACAGCGCCGCGTGGCCGAGGTGCCATGCGTCTCGCCGCGAGCAACCGGCGCTGCTCCGCTCCGCGTCGTCAATGGCGCGATAATTAGTTTGATTTTTTTGCATTCAGAGGCGAACCAAATAACAAGTGCGTGCATTCCTGGCGACGTTATGATGAAAGAAGCATGCTAACCGTGTTTTCTGTTCCTTGACAGCTTGCAGCTAATTGCATGTCAAATCCATGCCAACATATGTGGAGATGCAGATTGTTATGACGGCGAGCAGTATACATACCAGGGCTGTTCAGTTATGGTACCGCTGGAAAACCTACAAGCGAAAAAGAACTACGGGGCACTGTTCACTTGACTTCCATTACTGTTCATCCGCAATCCACTCTTCACAAGTGGCCCGTTTTCCACAAATCGGGTTAAACACCCGATGCAGTGTTACCTTTCTGAAGGACAAATCTACCGACAGGACAGAGGAGATACACCTCTGCTGACATACCCTTTTCCAAATATGTATAGAAAGCTAGATAACGAGCCTGATAATCACTAGAGTTTTATATATTTCTTTTGCAATTACACAGTACAACTCAGACACTCACAACACGCACGCACACTCACCCCTATGAAAACACATACACAAACCCTAGCCCTATAAGCATCTTTGAAGACTGAGCCTGCAAATCCTCGAGATTGACGAAGTCACCAATGGCGCCTCGCTGTCGATGGCTGCGTCGCCTACCGCTGAAAGCACAAAGCCGTTAAATCCTAAAGAATTTCGCTCCCACCTAAAGTCGAACCCAAGACCTCAAATGTGCTACTCGGGTGCCTTAACCATTAGGCCAAGACCCTGGAGTTTTATATACAACAGGATTTTACAACTCTCCACATAGAAAAAACAATGAGAGGAGTGAAATGTCGGTGGAAGCTGACCAAGGCATTGAGAAGATTGAAACAACTAAAAAGGTTCTCCAATATGGACAGTCTTATTGGATAACAGCACGGGCCAACCATATGTATCCTCAACTACATAAAGAACAAATTGTGATCTGCTGGATTCTTAGTTCCGTGATATGATCTGACAGAAATCTTGAACCAATATTTTACAATGTGTGATATAAAAAAAATCTTTTTAGTCTGCCGATGGTTAGGACCGTCTCAACATTTTTGTCATTAACATGGCCAAGCAAGCAAATCACTGCACAAGTTTTTTTCTCAAAGTTTTTAAAATCAAACAAAAGCTTTGAAAATTAGGGTTGATGTGATATGCATGAGGTTCCTGACTTGCATATATCAAAACAGGCCTCAGTCCCTTTAGCGGATTTGTCGAAATCAACGTCTATGTTCTGTTAACACGGAGAAAACTACGACTCATGCATGTTCCAAGTTATTGATTTGGAAGCAACTAAAATCTAGTCACAGCTGCATGTGGAATGCTACAGCAAGCATGTCTTTCTGGTAATGTGAAAGGAACAAGTAGCATCCTGCTCATGATTTTATGGTTGCTAGTGCTACATGGAAAGGTGGAAAACAGATGACACTTGAGAAGAAGAAAAAGGCAGTATAAATAGATGTACTACATGCAAGCAGCATGGTACCCCAGGGACTTAACTCCAGACAACCTTGCAAAGAGTCACATTTATTGTTGGAAAGATCTCCAAGTGAGGTTAATTGGGCCTTTGAAAAGGTTCCTCAGAGTTGCCATGTGTTAGATTCGATTGCAACTTTGCAGATCGAAATGAGTGAGATGTTGATGGAAGCTGAAATGACCAAGACATCCAGGAAGTAGAATTGAGAGTGGCAAATGCTGTCAGTTGATGTACGTTCAGCCAGAAAACTGCTCTAATCGAAGACATCACCCGACATGGAAATCCAAGATGTAGCCCTAACTGCTGTTGATAAGTGCGGTTACTGTAATGTGCATGATTCTTATTTTGTGCCATGCGAATGTATCGATACGACCTCGTGTGCAATAGCTATGTTTTGCATGCATAACTAAATAGAGTGACCAATCTGAGATACTTCCTGTGATTTTTCAGGTGCATGGTTTTGGGTTGGTCGTCAAACCCATTAGCAAGCAGGTTTAGAAGTTTGAGTTGGCAGGGTCCGGTCAATTAGTACTTGTTGCCGCCTTTCGCGGCACATAGGATGAGAGACTTCCTTTCGGGTGGGCGGCGTACACCGCCACCATGATCTCCTTCCTCATCTCCTTCCTTTCGGGTGGTCCTTACTCACTCTCAGGCCATGTGTGCTTCTGGTTGACTAATGTAGCACGATAAACCGCCCGTCCGAGCTGCTAATGACGGGAATCGCGGCGGCGAGGCTGCCGCCATCCTCGAGCGGCGTAGTCGCCGTCGAGCTCCGGCAGTGCGCGTTGGTCACTCATGGGCCTCAGAGGCTTGGACGTCCGTCCTCTGGCTCCCGCAGGAAGAAACGACCATCGGATCTGGGCCGCACATGCTGGATCGAACGTCCACCAGGTCCCCAAGGGTGGTCGGTATTTGGAATAGCGACCCCCGACCTGAGCTGGGCGCCTCCTCTGTTTCGTGTCTTGGCTTGCCGGTGCGCCACTACTTAGTTTGCCCACCTCGACAGATGACTTCCTCACCGTGGAGAGCCCCCCCCC
>LAPY01000664.1:149072-162175 GCA_000970635.1 Eragrostis tef
GTTCCTGGCCAGCTCGTCGTAGTGCTCCGTGGCGCCCTGGTCGATGAAGAAGTCGATGCCGGTCACCTCCCCCTCGCCGAACGGGCGGTGCACGCCGGCGCGGCGGCCGGCGAGGAAGGCGTTCCAGAGGTAGTCGGCGAAGTCCGTCGCTGCTTGGGAGGAGGGGAGGGAGTACCCGCCGCCATGGCCGCCGATGGAGAGGAGCACGAGGATTCCCTTGCTCTGGCAGTGCTTGATGTCGTCGCCGACGAGGTCGACCGGGTGACCGGAGAGATCGAGGGTGTACTTGCCGTGGCCGAAAGTGTTGAGGAAGGAGATGATGACGGTGGTGCACGCACCGGTGTCGCAGGCCTCACGGAGGGTGCCCTCCTCCTTGTGGCGGCCCCAGTAAACAGCGACGTCGCCAGGGCCGACGAGCCCGGCTGTCAACTGGATGGTGGCGAGATGAAGTGCCAGGAGCAGGCACCATGCTGGACGACGCCGGAACGTCATCGATCGTGGATTCGTGGTGAGATCCATGGATTGGATGGGTGATTATAAGTGTTAGATATATAATCCTTGTGATGTTGCATACTAGTTTCCTAGTAGTTTCCAGCAGCTGCTTAGTAGTTTCCTCTAGAGTAAGTCAACCCAAGTCTGGGTCAAGTCAAGTCCTGCCCGTACAGAGCAAGGCAAGTAATTTCCTAGCAGTTTTCTTCCTTAGCTTAGTGAGTAATTAAGGCAGCTGTCCAGCAGCACCGCATCGTGTATAAATAGCACCTTATGTGCATGGAGTAAATCAATTCAGTTTCAGCATTCTAGCTTCTACTCAGAACTCCTTCTCCTTCATCTACCGTGCTCATTCTCTAGCTGCAGCATTGCTGCAAGCTATCACTAGTTGCTGCGTAGCTAACAATAAGCATTGGGCACTAGTAATCGGCTGCTGGAACTAGGAAACAGCGTGTGACTGATAACTGTGGCCGTCGGAAGGATGTAATTGGCCAGACTCCGTCATTTGGATTTGTAAACCTGCTGTGCGCTGATGGTTTGAGACTCGATGCGAAACCTTAAACCATGTCTTACGGAGATAAACTCGAGGCCCTGAAGAAACCTTCCATTTCTGAAATGTTTATGCAAAGGGGGCCAGCAGAGACAGAATAAAACACGCATTGGATTTGGTGGTACTTCAACTAGCAGATGGATGTGTGCTAAGTCATACATCATGCTAACGTTTCAAATTGGTCACTCAAGTTTATTATAGGTGAAAAATTAAATTTGGTCAGACCATGCTAAGCTGTGGGTTAGTATATTGGCATGGGTCTTCACTTGTGTTTTTTTATTGTTGGCGGGTGCTTTCACTTGTGTTTGGAATCCAGAATGAAGAACACAAACAGTATTTGGAGTTTAATAATATTCTACCAATGATGGGGCATTCTTGCTTCTTAAGAAGACCAATGCCAATATTTGGAATTTATGGAACATAGGATTTTTTATTTTATGATTTTTCTTGTGCGTGCGCAGAAATCCAATATGATTTTATACCTCGACTATTGAGATTTTTATTATTTATATTAGTGTAACTTTTTCATCCAATTTTCTTGGTTTAAGGATTCCAACAAAAAAATTATATAAAGATGTCATATCGTTCAAAACTAAGTGACTTAAGTAACATAGTTCATCAATTAATAAAAAATGTAATTATAACATTCTTTTGGCCTGAATCACAAAAAAAAAACATTCTTTCCTGGCAAATAAGGTACTATGCCTTTTATGTGTGCTTTTCTTTTTGTGGATGTTTATTTGACTTCTATGGTGAGACATATTTATGTAAAGTATATTCTACAACTCGATGAATAAGGAGAGAGATCAACCCAGTTTCGTATGACAGAAAAGCGATGATGTAATCTTTTGAACTTATAGAGCACCTCACTGTCAACGTCTTTTTTCCTGTGTGCTTTATATTTCTGTTTGACCGAACTCACAGGTTGAAGAGGTCTGTCTCTTCATCTCTTCCACTAATATATATGTGGTGCAAAAACATGCACTTACGACTGTGGCAGGCTCCAAGGTTACCCAAGATCAACACATCAGTGTGGAAGCGAAGATTGATTTTCCAAATCAACTCGCGAACATAATACCGCTCCTTGCATCATTGATCGCCCTCATGCCAACCACTCAAGGTCATGCGTCCTTCAATATGACCAAAATCCAGCCACTGCAGGCGTATGAAAAATTGCTCTTTGCATTACTGGGGTCCTTAGCAACACTACTCACTCTGGAAAAATCGATTAACATTCATCCGGACTAAACTGCAAAAGTGCTACTGGTTCAGTATACTACTTTTCTTCTCATCGTCAGCTGGTTTAATGTTTGTTGGCATCACATGCATTGTAAAAGCTTAGAACTTTTTTACCATCTATTAAGTTGAACCATAAAAAGGTGGTAGCATACCAACAAGATCCGTCCGTTGACTTAGAATATATAGGGTAGAGATTGGGTGTAGCGTTCCGCCTCCCTGGGGCCAGGCCCGCTTACGCCTCGCAGCTCTATAGGACATCAAGACTAACCTCACAGACCAACACATGTCTTTTCTGCGCATTTTGTCCTCATTCGTGCGCACCCGGCAACGACTTTCCGGTCGGTCACCCATCGCTCCATACTAAGCACGCTTAACCTCGGAGTTCTTTTTAGATGGGCTTTCGAAAAAGAAGTTGTAACTTATTGACATGAGTATTCTATCAATCCTATTAAGCCTTGGAACGAGATGTCACATTAGGACTATCTGTTTCATACGTCAACCTCCTTCGGTCTTACTTCCCCGTGGTTGTTGGCTGTAAATATGCATGCAGGCTGCTGCCCTGGTTCCAGTGGACGCATTAGGATGCATGGCCCAGAGAGGTACTCCCTCCGTCTCCAATTAGGTGTGTCCTAGCAAAAAATTTTGTCTCAACAATAGATGTCGTCCTGCCTCCGCACCCGGTCTCCATCTTGTCCCTGCAGAGGTCATGAGAGGCCACAACAAAAGAAAAGCTGGTTTTGAACAATGTAAACGTGACACGTTCAACCAGTAACCTGACACCTAGCGCCAAGCTCCATGAGCATTGAACCCGGCAGGAAAAAGCATGCGCACCAACATGCATAAGGCCAAACCGTGCAGCTCACTGACCAGGGGTATAGCAGGGTCATTAGGATTCTTTGGTTTTGGTGTTGATGTTTCAAACGACATCTAATAAGGGACAGAGGGAGTAACTAGCAAAGGCGTTTCCATCCAAGCTCCACATGCAGCATTTAGAGCGCAAATAACAACTTGGAAACGAAAAAGCTATTGACTATACATCATCCATACATACATAGGAACAACCCAGTTACTCCAACTTTCATCTTGTCCTTATTTTATTCCTGTTTTATTACATCACATATACAAATATCACCCATATATATATTGGCTTAACTACTTCAACATTCATGTTGTCATTTATTTTATTTATGTTCTATTGCGTCACACATATAGATACTACTCGTGTGAACATTATTATAGCATTATCACTATTAAGAGAGTTGGATCGTGTCATCGATAGCTTATAGGCCGCGCGTGTAGTTGGTCAGCTTGTCATAAGCCCTGTTCCATATCATGACACCTCCATAGTTTGGCATCTGCTTGGCGGCGTGAAGCACGCGGTCGTTGAGGTCCCTTGGGGACAGGTAGGCTTTGTAGTCCCCCTCTGACAGGGCCACCACGCCGACGGCGACCTTGGTGTGGAGATACGCCACTGCCCACCTCAGCCACGAGTCCCAAGGCGTCGTTGTGCACGGACGGTCCAAGCCATACAGGCTATACAGCCGAACATGGATGCGGTTGAAGAGATTTGTGTCCAGCGCCGCGTTTAGGTGCGGGTCTGGGTACCCACACCGCGGCGTCGCCGTCAACACGATGCGCTGCCCAACACGGTTGTACCTGGTGTACGAGTACAGGCGCCTGGCAAGCTCGTCGTAGTGCTCCATGGCGCCCTGGTCAATGAAGAAGTCGATGCCGTCCACCGCCGCGTCGCCGAACGGGCGGTCCACGCCGGCGCGGGAGCCGCCGAGGCCGCAGACTTGTTAGACGGGAGCGAGTACTCACTACCATGGCCGCCGATGGACAGGAGCACGACTATGCCCTTGGACTTGCAGTGCTTGATGTCGTTGCCGATGTCGAAGGTCGGGTTGCCGGAGAGGTCGAGCTTGTAGTAGCCGTCGCCGAAGGCGCTAAGGAAGGAGATTACGACAGTTTTGTACAATCCGGTGTCGCAGGTCTGGCGCAAGGTGTCCTCGTACCGGTAGCCCTGGCCCCAGTAGACGGTGATGTCGCCGGCGCCGCCGGCGAGTACTCCTTCTGTCAGCTGCAGGGAGAGAAGAACTGCCAGGAGCAGGTAGCAAGCTTCACCGCGCTGGATCGCCATCTTGGTGAGATCCGTTGCTGTTTGATTTGAAGTTTGGAAGAGCGGAGCAGGTGTATTTATAGAACTATTGCTATGCCGGAAAGTCTTATAAAGTGTGCTGTGAAACATAGTTTAACAAAAATTACTTTACCATGGATAGGTGGTTTGAGGATTGTACGCGTGGACAGTGTCTGTTTCTATGGAACTAGTAGAGAACAACGTGAGCTTTGATAGCTATGGCTGCAGTAAGAAAGTTTTAACCTGTGTGTCACTGCAACTAGTAATTACCCGGGCCCTGCCAGTTTGGGCTTGTAAACCTTCAGTGCTATTCGGTTCATACCGAACGCAAAACCAGATGTTATAGATCATAGAGACAAACCTGACACCCTTTCATTAAGCGGATTGATCGCCTCGCAGGAAGCCGTGCTGTTTTCAAACTATTTTTCAACCTAGGAAGCTCATATTGTACAGCTTCGATTTTATTAAATGGTCTAACCAATGTATCAATTTTATCCAATAACTTATTACTATATTTCTTTCTCATCCTTTCTTCTCTCCAATTTATTTTTTCTTTATTGTTATAAGGTATTATGGATTATATATTCGGCAGCCGACTACAGGGAGAGAAGAAGTGCCAGGACGTTGCAGCACCTACACTGTATGGTTGATTTGTAGATTGTAAGCGCATGTCACGTGTATTTACACACATGTAAGAAACACAACTTCACAGATATATAATCCGCTATATGGCCGCGGGACGGAAGTCTTATGCTGTATTGTGCCCACTTTGCTTGGCCAGACTACCGATTCAGACTTGTGAACGCACCAGGCCCGACGACATATACAAAGAAGATGAACCGCGTCCCAGGTTCAATGTTCATGTACAAAACGACTTTTAATCCCACAGAAAAGGCCCACGGCGAAGCACTTTTCATGACATCTAGTTCGGTGATGAATTTCAACATGCATGGGAAGTGATTTCAAATTTGGAGGTGGGAGTAGTAGCACTATGTAATGATGAACTATAACATGTTGGGAGTGCTTTATGTATGAATGAGCCATCTCCTGTTCCATTTCGACACTATTTATGTTTCAATTTGAATTTGATTTATAAATTACATTTGAAAAATATGGATTCAAAATTGTAGTTGAACCACGGAAATTTGAATATTTGTGGACTTCAAACGGGGAGTGTATGTGCACAAAGACAAGAACTTTTTGGGTTATCCGAAGACATGGAAAGGGATGTTCTTATGCCATTAGACGAATCCTTAAAAATGCCATAACCCTTAAAAATGGCTTTTGCGATCTGATTGAGCAAAAGAAGATCCTGAAAATCATGAGTTTTAGAGACAAACATGAGAATCTAAAGTAGTAATAGGGATTCTTTTGTGAACAAAAGAAAGTGGGCGCGGTACAACCTTCCAAACTGATCAAGATGCCATAACATTCAAAACTAGTGACTTAACATGCAATGTTCATCCATTAATTAAGTAATAAGTGTATTGTAAATATTTTTTTCACTTCCATAGCTAATAAGATATATCTATAATTTTCTAGACCTCTTCAAGCTCAATGTACTACATGTTTTCTATATTTTTTGACTTTGTGGTGAGAACACATATATAAGTAAAGTACGTATATTCTATAAATCTACGAGTCAGGAGAGAGATCAAGCCAGTGTAGTATTAGAGAAAGGGAAATCGATGATGTAATCTTTTGAACTTATATAGCTCCTCATTATTCAAACTGTTGTTTCCTGTGTGCTTCATATTTCTGTTTGAGCGAGCTCCCAGGTTGAATAGGTCTAGGTCTCTTCCTCTTTTCAACTAATATGTGGCGCAAAACATGCACTTTATCCTGCAAAGTTACCAAAGTTAAACACATCAGTCTGCAAGCGCAGATTGATTTCCAAATCAACTCGCCTTTTGGTATCATATATAATGATTGCTCTCATGCCAACCACTCAAGGTCATGCGTGCTTCAATGCGCCTATCTTCTAACTAATCCAACCAGCGACTACAGGCATATTCCAACTTAGAGCAGGGCTAATAAGCTGCGCCCGCGGCCGGCGAAATAAAATGCCAGCCGAGAGTGCCTGTGCCCGCATCAGCAGCTGGCCCCACTACAATTCATTGCTTCCGGGTTTACAGCAGCGTAGGCAGCCAATGGAAGCCGCATAAATGCTTATTCGCCCGCTTCTGTTGGCGCGTGACGAGCCGCCCGCTCTGCATTCTCTGTCCTTTTCTCTCTCTGCCAGCAGTGTTTTTTCTGACGTGGAGACTCATTTCACCTGCTGACTGTACCTTATAATACTTGCTCTTACGTAAAGCAAAGGAGAACTGGAAACGTAAACAAGCGGAGCAAGGCTGAAGCCTCTCCGGCTTCCGTTGACAATCACTGAAAGTCCTGTATGACCATTTGAAGATGATTGAATTTTTCATTTACCTGGTGCAAAGCTTTAACTGGCAAGCCGATTTACAAATTTAGTGTTCTTAGAGCAAGTATTATCAAAAGTGTTGAGTCGGCAAAATCCTAAGTGGAGCAGAGAGAGACCGCAGCGAGCGCGTCGCGAATCGCCCGCTCGAGCGGGTGCAAACGCGCTACCAGCACTCCCATTGGTTGAACACACTACATGGCATTAAATATTTGCAGGGCCCACCTCCACCGCATGTGCTCTCGCGCTCGTTGCCGCCGGCAGCTGCTGAAACCATAAAACTTGCTCTTAGCGGTTTGCATAAGTGAAAAATTGCTATTACTGCAGTCCGTAGAGACTTTACTCGTCAGATATGGAAAAGTCGATGAAAATTCCTCTGGACTGAACTTCAAGAAGCTAATGATTTTCCTTATCTCACTACAAGAAAAGTGGGCTTTAGTCACCAAGTTTTAGTGACCAAGGAAATTTTCTCTATGTTGGTCACTGCAAGTTGATTAATAGTGACCAAGTTTGAGATTATTGGTGGATATACGGCTTTAGTGACCAACGTTATATGTAGTTACCAAGATTGTGTTAGTTGCTATATAGTTTTAGTGACCAACATATGCAATTTTTGGTCACTATATACATATAGTGACAAGGTTTTAGCCACCAAAATGTGACCAAGATTATTGGTGACAATCTAGCTACAGTGACCAATAATACACATATAGCGACCAAGTATCTTGGTGACTAATAGTTATTTTTCTTGTAGTGTCTTCTCCTCGAGTAGATCATTTGTTTTGCAGCTTGCATGCTGCAGATTCAAAATCCCGAGAAGCATGCCACTTTTTCATTGCATATCGTCAGTAAGGCAAGCATGCGGCTCCAAACCTGATTGCGACCAAGATTTAACTGCTTCCAACTCAAACCCTGGAACACGCATGCATTAGTGGTTGTCTTAGCATACTGTAGTAGCAGAATGTCTATTTTGACAAAAGTTGAAGAAATGAATGAGGCACTTATTGTTTTGATATGTGTTAACCAGAATCTTCCTACATATTTCATTAAAGATTTTTACAGAATTTACGTTTAGATTTGTAAGGAATTTACAAAAATTGTTTGTAGTGGGTTGCTAGCTTGACCCTGTAAATTTCGAACATAGTGCAACATAAACCGAGTCTTAATGAAGGGAAAGGTGACATCAACTCTTGTTATCGTGAGCTGAATCAAGGTTTGTTGACATCGCATGCATAAGCTTATAGCCTTTTCACCATCTCTAAAGTGGTATCATAAAAGAAGGGGATATCACACCAACTGGATCCACCTGTTGAGTTTATAGAACCGTAGAGATTGGAACTGTGTGTTTCATTTGCGTCCTCTTCCCGGAGAGAACAAGCATGGCTGCTGTTCTGGTTCCAGGAGACGTATTACGATGAATGGTCCACGGTGATGAGTAGGAATGGCAGTTCGCAGAGCATCCATTATGTTTGACGAAGCCAAATTAAGGAACGTATTTGATCCAAGCTTCGTGCAGAAATTTGAGCTTAATTAACAACTTAGAAAGGCAAAAACCACTGATTACATCACACATACGTATGTGACTCATATACATGCACAACCAGTTACTACAATTTTCATGTTGCATTTATTTATTGGTGTATTATTACATCACACATACATACGCCACCCATATGTAGGCATAACCAGTTACTCTAACTTTCGTGCTGTCCTTATGCCTTTTATTTATATATATTTCTAGACACACATATAGTGGCTAAAACCTTGTCACTATATGTATATAGTGACCAAAAATCGCATATGTTGATCACTAAAACTGTATAGCAACCAACACAACCTTGGTAACTACATATAACATTGGTCACTAAAGCCGTATATCCAACAATAATCTCAAACTTGGTCACTATTAATCAACTTGTAGTGACCAACATAGAGAAAATTTTCTTGGTCACTAAAACTTGGTGAGTAAAACCCACTTTTCTTGTAGTGACTCTAACTTTCGTGTTGTCCTTATGCCTTTTATTTATATATATTACTACAACCACACATATATGTCACTCATGTGAAGATTCTTCTAATCTTATTAAGGGAATCGCTTGAGATCTTTCGTATAACCGGTGATCTTGTCGCAGTTCCTGTTCCATATCATGATACCTCCGTAGTTAGGCACCTGCTTGGTGAACTGCAGCACGCGGTAGTAGAGGTCCCATGGAGGAATGTACGTGGCGGGGTATGCATCCTTCGAGGCCTCCACGCCAACGAAGACCTTGCTGCGGGGGTACGCCGCCGCCCACTTCTTCCACGACTCCACCGGCGTCAGAAAGCAGTTGCGACGTGTCCAGCGCCGCCTCCAGGCGATGGTCCGGGTACCCACACCGTGGCGTCGCTGTCAATTTCACTCCCAATCTGTGGAGAATCTTGGCCAGCTCGTCGTAGTGCTCTTTCCCGCCTTGGTCGATGAAGAAATCGATGCCATCCACTGCCACGTTGCCGAATGGGCGGACCACGCCCCAGCGTGAGCCGCCGAGAAAGGCATTCCAGAGGTAATCGGCGACCTCCGCTGCCGCCTGCGAGGAGGGGAGGGAGTACTGGCGAGGAGAACGACTATGCCCTTGGACTTGCAGTACTTGATGTCATTACCTATGTAGTAGGGCGGTTCCGGGTGGCCGGAGAGGTCGAGCTTGTACTGGCCGTGGCCGAAGGCGCTGAGGAAGGAGATAATGACAGTTTTGTACAAGCCGGTGTCGCAGGCCTCGCGCAGGGAACCCTCGTACTTGTTCCTGCCCCAGTAGACGGTGACGTCACCGGCACCACCGGCGAGTCCACCTGTCAGCTGCAGGGAGAGAAGAAGTGCCAGGAGCAGGCAGTAGGCTTGACTGCGCTGGATCGCCATCTTGGTGAGATCCGTTGCTGGGTGATTTGAAGTTTGTAACCGCGGAGCAGGTGTATTTATAGAACTATTGATGTGTCGGAAGTCTTATAATGTGGGAAGCGAATTGCGTAGGACCCGGGTCCTACGCAGATCAGAAAAGACCCCTTCTTCGTTGCGCCACGTGTATTTCACAATGTCAAAGCAATCTTGTCCCAAGGCTCGCCCAACGCTGTCCTCCCGATCTCTGAAACCCCTCACGCCGTCATCCTTTCAGACCGCGGGAACGATCTTGTCTCCTCGCCGTCGCTAGCGCAGTAGCGCGGGAGACACGAACAAGTCGCCGGGGAAAAGGCTGGCAGCCGGCGGGATCGATCAGGTCTCCTCTTGATCGATCGCGCAGGAGGAAAACGTCGGGATCTCGACCCCTCACGCAGGACGGGAACATCGGCAGCGGCATTTAACTTAGGTGAGTCTGGTGCTATTTGATTCTAATATCTCCGGCAATAGCATGGATTAAAGAATTAATCTCTTGATGATTGTTTATCAGTTGGGCACACATGTGAACATTAGCCGGCAATCGCGCTGCGGGAGATAGTTCAATCTGTAACGTTGGAGACGTTCATGAAGAATGCAGATTCGGCCATGAGGACTCTGAACAACATGCATGCTCCAATTGATACAGAACACACATTGAATTTCTGCTGCAGTTTTTGCCGTTGTAAAATTATCTTTCAATATGCTGTGACGTTTCCTTGCAAGGCTGAAATTACTAGTTCGGTAACACATATGAGGATTTCTTCTGTAGTTTGACGTTGTGAAATTGTCTACGATCTGCAATCTCATGGCACCACGTTGCCGCTATCTCCTTTGAATGCTTCACGGCAAGAATCGCTGAATCGGCATGCCGCAGGCCCGCAGCCGCACAGGCCCCGCTTGAGAAATCACGGCTGAACGGACTGATTTTTTCATTATGTTTTGATTTCGTGCGGATGAAGGCGTTACAGAGTTGGTCGACGGTGCGGTGATTGGTTGCTTTGAGATTGCAAAATACACGTGGCGCAAGGAGGAAAGGGTCTTTCCTGATCTGCGAAGGACCCGGGTCCTACGCAATTCGCTTCCTATAATGTGTGCCGCGAAACGTTGACCAACCGTGGATGGTGATATCAAAATTGTACGCGTGGACAGTGTCTACTTCTATGGAACAACTAGCAGAAAAGAAGGTGAGCTGATGGCTATTATCGCCGGAAGGATAGTCGGTACCACCGTGTATCATCTCATCGCAACTAGTAATTGGCCGGGCCCTACCAGTTTGGGTTAGTAAACCTGCTATGCTATTGGGTTGAGAACTAACGCAAAACCATGTGTCACAGAAAATAGAGAGTAGAGACGAACCCCAGGCCCTTCATTAGCGGGACGCGGGCGGGACTGGTCGCCTCCGTGTACGCGGACTTCAGCTCGGCGCGGCATGCCCCTTTTCAATCTATTTTTGGCCGACAACTACTTAGGGCCTGCTGACGGCCTGTTTAGTTGCAAACTACTTTTAGAGTTTTGATACAATAACATCATTTCTCCAGTAAAAACATATCATTTCTAATAATTAAACACCATAGTTAATGCGCTTGGATACAATAGAAAACAAAATTTTGTAAACCATAGTTTTCCAAAACAAATACCATGGTACTTTTGGATTTTTTGTTCAAAAAAATCCACTGAGAACCTCTTTTTCTCAGAACTGACTCACGTCTTTCAACTTACAATTCTATCATAATCCAGGGGCTCATTGATTGCCACTAATTCAACCTTTCCACGGTGAAAAATTTCCTGCCTACTATACCTAATACCATATGCTACAAAGTCGAAGCATCTTGAACTTGTCATGCTCGACGGCCCAACAGCCTCTGTGTTGAGTGACCGATCATCCATGCATCTTCAGGCAGGCTACACGACAATGCATGTGCTGCATCAAGTTTGTTTTATTTCTTTTCTGGTGGCTGATTAAATTAGATAGCAATAAGCTAGAATAATTCGGCTTGGTTCGTTAGAGCTCGGCTCAGAGAAACTCGCTAACAAGACGGCTCGGCCCACTAAGTAAACAGACCAAAAATCAGGCTTGGCTCGGTTTGATAAGAAGCTCGGGCTGGCTCGAGACGTCCTACGAGCCTAGGAAGTAACTCATTGGGAATCGAATCAGATCATTGCTTCCTCTCTGCCCAGATAATGTACATCATCAAGAGTCATCTTTTTCTTTGAGCAAATCATCTGTGTGTGAGCATTGGCACTTGTCAGCTTTTTCCGATCGGTAATGTGCAGCAGCACGACACTACGACCAAACTGATGGATGTATCTCAAGATTATAGGAGCTGACGCGAATAGATATGTTCCTCTGGATTTTTCTTACGGCTTAATCACAGGTTCGTAACTTGATCATTCTCAGAACCAGGTAATACACAACACTCTATCCTTCCTAGTCTAAAATTAATTGCCCAGCCTAGCATGTGGAACGCTAAGGAACAATTTGCAAATCAGAGAGTGTTACAATTATCGGTCTATTTGCATTGATATAATGATAGCTATTTTGAGAAAATATATATATGTTTGGCTGCTTGCAAATGTACCAAAATTGTTAAAATAATTAATCACCTATTATTCGAGCCTAACGAGTTAAAGAACAGTTCATCAGCTAGCTCAGCTCGACTCCTTAAGGTAATGAGCTGAAAAGAAGGATCGGCTTGGTTCATTAATGTCACGGGCTTGAGCCGAACCGAGACCGAGCTTGCTTCGAGCCGAGCTGGCTCACAAGCTTTGACTTATGTTCCAGCCCTAAGAATAATGTAGTCATGTTTTTTTAGTCGAAAGAAGAGTACATTAATCTGTAGCTGAGTACATAATCATGTTACAACTTACAAGCACTCTGTGAAACAAAGAGATTACAACGAGTCAATGTTTTTCTAGACGCTAGACGGACTAGACGACGTCTAGACGCATTAGACGTCCTATGCTTTTTTACACTATAGCAGCAAAAAAAATCCAAATATAAAGCTTTATTTTTGGAGAAAAAATCAAATATATGGTATTGAAATAACAAATGTCAAATTTAAACAGAGTTATCACTTACTAGTTCTTAATTCTCACAAGTTCTAAACATAATAAGCATGCTAAATTTTAAATAAATAGCCAATTTATAATAAGTTAATTAAATACGTTGGTTAACCATTGATATTTTTCATTTGCTCCTTCTAGTAATCCATATCGTTTTCTAGACGATCGTCCAGACGCACATTAAGCTGTCTAAACATGTCTAGAGTGTGTTTAGAGGGCATGTCTACACGGTCAAAGACCGTCTAGACGGTCTTAGACGCGTTTTGTGTCTAGAGTGGTGACTAGGGCCTAGACTCAA
>LAPY01000664.1:163951-181281 GCA_000970635.1 Eragrostis tef
AAAAATTCAAATATACAACTTTACTTTTGTAGAAAAACTCAAATATATAGCATTGCAAATGACAAATATCAAATTTAGATTGAGTTATCACTTACTAGTTCTCAATTCTCACAAGTTATAAACATAATAAGCATGCTTAATGTTAAATAAATAGCCAATTTATAATAAATTAATTAAATGTATTGATTAACCATTAATATCTTTCATTTGCCCCTTTTCATAATTCATACGGATCATGTCTCGTTAGTCTAGATGATCGTCCAGACGCACATTAGACTGTCTAAACATGTCTAGAGTGTGTTTAGAGGGCATGTTTCCACGGTCAAAGACCGTCTAGACGGTCTTAGACGCGTTTTGTGTCTAGAGTGGTGACTAGAGCCTAGACTCAACGCTAACCTCAAGTCTTGTGTCTAGAAGAACTAGTTGTACTCAGCATATAGCTCAAAAACTCAATCCCAAACCTATAGAAAGATTCATATAGATGACTGCACAGGCAAACACTCAGCAAACAGAATAAGAATAGGTGCCCAATGAACAACAGTCAACATTCCTGTAGGCGGAATTGAGCATAATCTTCTTTTTTCTTATGTCTTCCTTCAGAATTGGCACCGAAGAAGAGGAAAAACTATTCTCTATCTTCTCACTAACCCTCCATCGTGATCGAATCTAATCATGAGAAAATGGAAGGGTCAGAGGATTTTATTCCACGGCGGCGACATCATCTCTGCCTCGATGCCATCGTCCGGAAACCTAATTCTCCATGTCATCGTGAAGTTGCTGACATCGCCACCGCCATCACCTTCAACGGAGCCGCCATGGAGAAACCAAATCCACGCTATCTTCTCGCTGTCGCCGGAGAGGAATAGGAGGAACAAAAGTCCCAATACCAAATAACTCGGCATGAAGAAAAATTGACACCAAATCTAGGATTCGATCCACTATTATTTATTGAAGAGATGGACCCCCACTCCCTCTGGCCATTGGTGATTGTTGCCGGAGGCAGGAAGAGAGGGGGGACCAACAATGGTGAGGCGGTGATGGCGTCTAGGTTTTACGCTCTGTTATCACGTAACTAATAAGACTCGTTTGTGTGTGGTATGCATAATGTAGTCATTCATGCATGCAAATGACTACACTAAATAATGTAATTACCAAACTTGTCAAAGTTTTCAATTACCATATATACTCATGGTTATATATAGCAAACTGGTATATGATGCCTTGTGCATAGAATCTTTGATTTTTGAAATAGATGGTTTTGAAATGTCAACTCAAAGAATCAGGTTCCTATTGGTTTTTTCTCACCCTTTCTTCTCTCTAAAATTTATAAAGTATGAATAATAAGGTCCTCAAAGGTGATTTTTTATTAAGAGAATTTTGTGTTTCTACCCTATTCTGCATTCTTATCGCAATTTTACCCCTCATTTTCAACTTTGCAATTTTACCATTGGTTTTTAAAACTGAAGCCAAAGTGTAGCCACTGTGGATGCAATTTTGCGCCTGCTTTGACTCTTAGTAGGTGTCAACTCTAGCTTCAGCTTGAAAAACGAAGGGTAAAATTGCAAAGTTAGAAAAGGAGGGTAAAATCGAATGTAATAGGAGTCCAGAACAGGAGTAGATATGCAAAAGCCCCGATTATAATTATGAGCGTACATTGAAAAATGAACGCACAATTACTGTGTATTTGGAATGAACGTACAATTACTGTGTAACATTTCAGTGATTATTTGATAAATTTGAGCATATCCCTGTTGCCCATTTTAGTTATTCATACATTCGTTGCGAAAGGGGAGTTCCTCATGTAGTCATACAATAATGCAATTCCCAAAGTTGTTATTCGTTCTTGTTTGTGCACTTAGGAAGGTCTGAAGGTGGTGGGGGCAGGGTGTCCTCCAGCATGGGCCCGTTGGCCACCTCGAACACCGTCGCCATGCCCATGGCAATGTGGAACTCGAAGTGGCAATGCATGAACCATGCTCCTGGGTTGTCGGCGACAAACCGGATGACAGCCCATCCAAGCCTTGGCACCTGCACTGTATTCTTCAGTAATGGGTCCACCAGGTTGTACCTACTCACATCCTTGGCTGGATTATAGTTGCCATGGCCCTGTGCGAGCACGAAGAAATCGTGTCCATGGAGGTGCATTGGGTTGGAGTCACTCTGCATAGTTGCAGTGCTCTGGAATACCACCTCAACAACGGCGTTGTGCGCAAACCGCCGCGTCGTTGTTGCCTTCCGTGTCGGCTCCAGCTTCTCCAGCTCCCCGCCGGGGATGATCGGAATCAACGCCGGGTCAGTGAAGTTAAAAGCCCTCGGCGGCCTGTTAGGCAGGTCCTGCAACAACATGTTCATCTTGCCATACCGTCGTCCCTCGAGCAATGATACCTTTTCAGGTAGAAGGAAGGAGACGTTGTTCATGTAGGCAACTTCTATAGACTCATCGCTTCCTCCCCTCTTGCAAGATGGTTTGTTGTCTTTGCAAATTGTACCCTTGCCGAGTGAAATGAATAGATGCTCATCGACGTGATCTTGGATTTGTGGCAGCAATGCGTGACCAGGCAGGCCTGATAGGTTCCCATGGAAATAGAACGTCGTGAGCGTGTCGTGCTGGCCAGGCATCTCAGGCATGAGAGGCTCATTGTTTCTGCACTTGTCAGCAATGTTCTTGTACTCTACTATCCCTCTAGACATGAACACCGGAATCTGGGGATCCGGGGCCGGGGGCTGGTTAGCTAGAGTGACCATGTAGTAGCGACAAGGTGGAGCGTCAGCAACCATGAGGATGTCGAACGTCTCGCCAGGTGCAACGGCAACGACATCGGTGGTGTATGGCCTGACATAGTTGGCATCTGCGCTGACCACGGTGAACTTGTGACCGGCGACTTTGAAGTAGTACTCGGAGAAGAGTGCGGCGTTCACTAGCCGGAGCATGTACGTCTTCCCATGCTCCACGTCCATAACGAAGTTGGCTTCTGCTACTCCTGCACAACAGAAGGGACGCAAGGGGTATATTAATTTTTATTTGCCAGAGTTTCAGAAGACTGCGCTTCCACATGCATGGGACGACATTATTTTACCGGAGCAGTTGTAGAGATCACCAAGATTTCCATTGATGGTAGCTGCAGCAGGGTTGTCACTGAATGATCCCCCGTTGGAGAAGTTCTTGTCCACTTTCATCAAATCTCTCTGCCACCATTCACCTGCAAGCAAGGTTGATCAAACAAGACAAGAATGCGCCAAGCCATCAATATCAGTTAACCAAGAGGCCTTGATGGATATATCCAATGACCGTACCTATGATGATAGGAACATCCATATGAGGCTTTTGGAATGGATAGGCTCCGGACTTTGGGCGGATGACGATTATGCCGTGCAGGGTTGCGCGGAGGATGGAGACGTGAGAGTGCCACCACAGCGTACCCACCTGGCCGTCAACGTTGAACCGGTAAGTGAATGTCGTGTTTGGCTGGATTGGGCACTGTGTGATCATTCCGGCACCATCGTTCCAACAATTTAACCGCTGCTTTACTCCATGCCTGTGTATTGTTACAGGAGAAGCAGGTGTTTGGTTGGTGTCAGCACAAAGGCATATATATTTGACTACGTCTTGTACATGCTGATATAGTGATACTTGGTAGTATTATAGGAATTTTACAGTCCATAATACTAGCTAGTATAAGGGAACTAATACTTTCTTTGCAAAAAAAATTAGGGTGACAATACCGGCCAGACATTATTCTTATAGCCTTTAAATCTAGGTTAGTTAGAAGTTAAACTGTTTATTAAATAATTTTTATTTCATTTTATTATGATAATTAGCCTTATTATTAATCATTGTATCAGGATGCGAGATGCAATATATTACACTGTCAGCTTAACAAAATGCTGGCTAGTATTGTCTCTATCTTACCTTTTGCTAGTACTTGGGAATGTAAATAAATATAACTATTCCTCAGTCGACAGATAGGAAGCTATTTGATATCCGTTAACCTATAGATGAAACTGAGGTATAAGGATTTTGCAGCTGTGGGTTATCTAAACTGAATCCTCAAGTAGTTTTATTGGATTTATATCAGTTGTGTTACCCCTTGACACAATACGAATTAGTATTAGAAGCTTGGGGACATACGTACCAGTGAATTGTTATTCCAAAGGGTGACTCGTTGACGACGTCTACAACCACTGTATCCCCTTCTGTAGCCTCTACGGGTGGGCCTGGAAACTGACCGTTTACCACGGTGACCAGCGTATCACTGCACAGGTGTCGCATATATACTTGTTTTACCTGTAAGTAGTTGCACCAGATTAGCCATTTTCAATATAAGGAAAACAAATCTATTTGGCTTTCAGGTGAAAAAGTGCTGCATAGTTTTGACATTTGAGTGTGACATAAAATATTTTTTTTATCGACACTTGAGCTAAACTAATAATTCTCTCTCCATTACAGATTATAGGTCACCTCTGTCCTATTTCAAGCTTACCTAATTTTTACCAAGCGTAAAGAAAAATGGAGTATATTTATCATATTAAATTTGTTTCATATATATACATGGTAAGAGTTAGAGAAGTTAGAGAATAAATTTTATCTTTATATAGCATTTCTAGTATCGAAGATGTCAACAAATTTTCTTAAAACATAGTAAGAGTTAGAGAAGTTTTACTAGAAAAGCTAAAGTGAATTATAATTTGGAATAGTAGGAGTAATTTAATTCGATGGGGAAAAAACTCTATAACAATGCCAAGAGGTACATATATAAATCGAGTCCCTATGTTTTATAAATTTTCTTCAGGATCGGAGTGGTTTAAAGATGTTTAGAAAATCACCTATCGAAAAATGCTTTAGTATTAATTTCACCTGAAAATTTTCTTAATTATTTGTGCCTTTTAGTATCCTCTGTTTAAAAAAAGTAAATTGCTCCGGTTTTCTCCGCATAACATAACAATAAAAAAAGAAGAAAAATAAGTAGAAGTAGCACAAAATACCCAATAATTATTTTGAGTCTTATATATTTGTAAAAATAAAATCTCAGTTGCCCAAGATTAAGGCATTTCTACTCACAACAAAGGTGTGCTTGACCACCACCGCTTCGCTCCCTCCAGCTCTGGACAGGGCCATGGCAGCGTAGTAGAAGAGGAGGGCTCCTACAATGGGAAGTATCTTAGTACTCATCTTGCTTGGTACTGTTTCTTCTAAGGCTCTACACTTCTACAATGCTTTTTCTCCAGCGCGGTGAGGCTAAAGTTTGCATAATTCTCCAATACCCCAAGGCCTTATATAGATGCGACGAGGAGGACACTCAGTTGCTAGCTAGTACACTTCAGGGAGAGACAAATGTTAGTTTTCCAGAGGCCAAATTAGATTTGGTCAGAAGCTGCGTCATGTTTGAAATAAGATAAAGGAAGATCTTGACTTCTTAGAAATAAGAGTAGTTCAAAAGTCGCTACTATTCGTGGTTCTTTTTTTTCTTGAGGGCATCTGCTCCACGTGGTTCTAGAAAGGTGATATGACACCATTTTAATTATATTTTTCTTAGACACATAGAAGTTTTTTTATTTTTAGTAAGAAAAATAAGGATTTGCACTAGAACTATTGAAATATTTGCTGGAGTCTATGTCGATGTATAATAGCATCTTTTATGGGTTTCTACAATCATATATGCTTATTGAAAGCAATGATTTAAATATTTCCTGGAGTCTATGTTAATGTCTGCTGTGCCTCTTTTTTTCTTATCAGTAGGAATATATTTGTCTGTGTGGATGAGTTACGCAGTGCCATTATCGTTTGGTATCTCGTGGAGAGGAATATGTACAGCAGATAAACGAGAAGATATTTGAAAGGGTGGGACCCCAAGAAATTATACGTACGGTGGTCAGCAAAGTGGCGCACATGAAAAACAAGATACTGGGTAAAAAAAAAGGAAGCAGCCATGAAAACGCGATATCTACGGCTGACACGCAATTAAATCCATGTCGTAGCAAGTTCAACCTGAGTTACAAATACGAACGAGGTTTTTTTTTTTTTGCGAAGGATATAAGAACGAGGTTAACTTGCATGGCTTGGCAAAGAAAAAAAAAAACAAGAAGTTGCATGTCAGACCGGTTCGCTGAGACACATAAGCTAGTCAATGCTGTTGAATTTACCACAATCACGTGGGAAAACAGAGGGTGCTCTCGCCGCGTGTGGTCGTTGTCCTAAGTGGACGTCGGGGAGTGGACGGAGCGATTCTCGTACTGACCGAGCTGTGTTGCCCAACAATATGGCCAAGCAACAAGAAGATAAACACCACCTTAGTCCAAATGGCCAGGCAACAGCAACAGAAAGCGACTGGTTTACACGACAAATCAGCAAAAAAAAGTATTCTCACTTTCGAAGAGAAGGTTAGGATATTTTTCTCGGCAAAGCACAAAAGGAACAAGAAAACATATTAAATAGAAGAAGAAAAAGAACTGCATGTCCCAATGGCCAGTGTATTTTTCTCTGGATGTTCTTTCGCTACCAGTTCCAGATTATATAGCTATACAAAGTACCCCACGCAACAAATCTTAATTCTCCGAATAGAAAACTAACTTCTAAGCCATATAACTGCCCCGTATCCTTGTTTCCTATGCACCTACGTATCTTCAGACTCCAATTGGCCTAGAAGTCCATGCGCACGTACGTCCCCTCGTATTCTTTTCAGAAAAAATACCATGTCAACCTGAGTCTGCTTTGCATCTCACGCCACCATCCTGACTTGTTTCCTGCAACTTTCGATCGCAGCTGTTTCTCGGTTCTCCTGATCAGCATCCCAGCGAAGCGCGCTCTCGTACGTGACCTTGGAGCTCTTCATGCCTACGCCCCTGGACCGGATGTGCCAGACAGAAACCTCATCAGCTCTCGCCTTAAAATACACTGGTTCTGATCATAGTACTTGGATTCTTCCTGTGCTCCAGCATCCACCGACTCTTGCCGTGCTTCCTGCAAAATACAAACTGTGGAACGTCCAAATTACCCCACCAAGAGCTCGCCTGCCCGTCGCCAAGCTCTTACGCCGGGTCCTCGGCGCGGTCGTCCTGTTGCCGCAGATCCAGGCCGAGGCCTCATGGAAGGGAGGAGCTGCAGTCGCGCTAACTCCGCCGCCGGGACCAGGATCTGCCCATGCCCATGCTTGCCGCCGGTCATGCCAGCGGGACGTCCACAACCCCGACCCGTAGGGAAAAAGGACGTCTGCATTCATATCACTGTGGCCAGAACCCCGAACACCACAATTCAATTATGCGCACCTCGATCCCAAGACGGGATACGGCAGTACTCTGAATCTCTGCAGGCGAGGCTACGAGAACTTTTCCTTTCAGCAGAAAGTCAAAAAGGACTGGATTGGTCGAGCAACTTTGATCCGTGGCGGGGAGCTAATCTCTTTCGCAAAGGTGAGACAATTGCATGCAGGTTGTTTCTATCTTGCAAAGTAGTGAAAGACAATTCACAATATGAAAATCATTATACGTAGGTATTTCTGTTTAATTATATGGTTATACATATATTATTAATCAAAGGTGAGAATTTTTTTATATTACTGTGTTTAAGTAATGTACCTTTTCTACTATGTATGTATGTATGTATGTATGTATGTATGTATGTATGTATGTATGTATGTATGTATGTATGTATGTATGTATGTATGTATGTATGTATGTATGTATGTATGTATGTATGTATGTATGTATGTATGTATGTATGTATGTATGTATGTATGTATGTATGTATGTATGTATGTATGTATGTATGTATGTATGTATGTATGTATGTATGTATGTATGTATGTATGTATGTATGTATGTATGTATGTATGTATGTATGTATGTATGTATGTATGTATGTATGTATGTATGTATGTATGTATGTATGTATGTATGTATGTATGTATGTATGTATGTATGTATGTATGTATGTATGTATGTATGTATGTATGTATGTATGTATGTATGTATGTATGTATGTATGTATGTATGTATGTATGTATGTATGTATGTATGTATGTATGTATGTATGTATGTATGTATGTATGTATGTATGTATGTATGTATGTATGTATGTATGTATGTATGTATGTATGTATGTATGTATGTATGTATGTATGTATGTATGTATGTATGTATGTATGTATGTATGTATGTATGTATGTATGTATGTATGTATGTATGTATGTATGTATGTATGTATGTATGTATGTATGTATGTATGTATGTATGTATGTATGTATGTATGTATGTATGTATGTATGTATGTATGTATGTATGTATGTATGTATGTATGTATGTATGTATGTTAAAGATAAGATTGAAGAGTCCGGTAGGTGTTCTCGTGGACAAGCACGATAAAGTTGAAAATAAGGATTCAGAATCACCTGTTCGGAAAGCTAATCAAAAAGGAAGCATCCATACTAACGAAATTTAACGTATCTATCGAATAGGGACACATTCTAAATGCACCCGCATACATCAGTTTCTTAGGAGGAAATTAAGCTCCAGTAAGCTCCATCAGTCAAGAATATTTTGATTACTCAACTAGTATATATATCCAACCGATTATAACTGTACATCTAGAGATTTCAAGGGCTGAAGTCACTTATATTGTGGATCACTTGTTTTTTAAAACATTAGAGATCAAAGCATACGATGCAACCTTGTATAAATGGGTCATACATGAAGCATTTCTTTCAAACAATCTAGACAGCTTAGAGGAAAGAAATTGTTGTACATAATAATGAGAAACCCCATGGCTGGTAAATAATCCAGTTCTTCCCATAAATTACTAATACTAAGAAATCGCCACGAGGAATCGTGGTAAGAATTGCATGGTTCATTTATACCAAGTGATACAAATGGTTCTTAACGAAATTTCAAACTCAGTTTTATTCCAAATAAATCAATCCGACCATTAAGTATGGCTAATGGCCACAATATTATTCCAAATAAATCATACATGCCATTAGGTGTGGCAATGGCCGCACCATCCTACTAGTGTGTTACAATAGACCATTGCAACGCCGCTTTATACAGTGGATACAAATTATGTTGGCATGCACCCCACTAACAATTTTTGGGACTTAGTTGCAACATAAATATTCGTTGTGAAAGGTGTGTTACTCTTGTAGTTGCAATTCCTAAAGTTCCTATCCGTTCTTGTTTGTGCACTTTGGAAGATCTGAAGGTGGCGGGGGCAGAGTGTCCCCCAGCATGGGCCCGTTGGCCACCTCGAACACCGTTGCCATGCCCATGGCAATGTGGAACTCGAAGTGGCAATGCAAGAACCACGCCCCTGGGTTGTCGGCGACAAACCGGATGGCAGCCCATCCAAGCCGTGGAACCTGTACTGTATTCTTCAGGAGTGGGTCCACCAGGTTGTAGCTACGCTTGTCCTTGGCCGGGTCGTAGTTGCCATGGCCTTGCGCGAGCACAAAGAAATCATGTCCATGGAGGTGCATTGGATTGGAGTCACTTTGCATTGTTGCCGTGCTCTGGAACACCACCTCGACTGTGGTGTTAAGCGCAAACCGGCGCACCGTCGTTGCCTTCCGTGACGGCTCGAGCTTCTCCAGCTCCCCGCCGGGGACGACTGGTATCAGCGTAGGGTCGGTGAAGTTAAATGCCCTAGGCGGCCTGTTAGGCAGGTTCTGCACCAACATGTTCATCTTGCCAAACTGTCGTGCCTCGAGCAGCGACATCTTTTTAGGGAGACGGAATGAGACATTGTTCATGTAGGCCACCTCTAAGGACTCGTCGCTTCCTCCCCTCTTGCAAGATGGTTTGTTCCCTCTGCAAATGGAACCCTTGCCAAGTGAGATGTGCAGATGCTCGTCGACGTGACCCCTGATTCGTTGCAGAAATGGGTGACCAGGCAGGCCTGACAGGTTGCCATGGAAGTAGAACGACGTGAGCGAGTCGTGCTGATCAGGCATCTCAGGCATGAGAGGCTCATCATTTCTGCACTTGTTTGCTGCATCCGTGGGGATGTTTTTGTACTGTACTATGCCTCTAGTCCTGAACACCGGAATCTGGGGATCTGGGTCCGGGGGTTGGTTGGCTAGTGCAGCCATGTAATAGCGGCAAGGTGGGGCATCAGCAACCATGAGGATGTCGAACGTCTCACCGGGCGCAATGGCAACGACATCGGTGGTGTATGGCCTGATATAGTTGGCGTCAGCGCCGACCACCGTGAACTTGTGACCGGCAACTTTGAAGTAGTACTCGGAGAAGAGTGCTCCGTTCACTAGCCGGAGCATGTACGTCTTCCCATGCTCCACCTCCATAACGAAGTTGTTTTCTGCCACCCCTGCTCAACCAGACATGTGCACGGGTTAATTATGTTATTTTATGTTTAAATATTTTTTTCAGAAGACTTGAACATGCATGGGACGACGGTATTTTACCGGAACAGTTGTAGAAATCACCAAGCTTTCCATTGATGGTAGCTGCAACGGGGTTGTCACCTCGCGCAGCTCCACCATCAATGACTACACCCCCGTTGGCGAAGTCCTTGTCCACTAACATCAAATCGTCCTGCCACCATTCACCTGCAAACACGGTTGACCGAACAGTTTCAGAGTATAGCAAATCTCTAGTTAGGTACAGCTGGAAATATCTAGCCTTGATGCGTTCTAGACCAGATACGTACTTATGACGATAGGAACATCCATGTGAGGCTTCTGGAATGGGTAGGAGCCGGACTTTGGGCGGATGACGATGATGCCATGCAGGGTTGCCCGGAGGATAGAGACATGGGAGTGCCACCACAGCGTACCCTCCTGACCGTCGACGTTGAACCGGTAGGTGAATGTCGTGTTTGGCTGGATGGGGCACTGTGTTATCATTCCGGCGCCGTCGTGCCAACAATTTAATCGCTGTTTTACACCATGCCTGGGTATTATATATTAAAGGAGAAGAATTAATTCAATAGGTTTGACTACGTCATACATATTGATACTTCCCTTAAGTCAAACATTTTAAATGTTGACACTCAATAACAAAAATACCACAAAGATTGATAACAACAAAATAATGTTATTAGATTATTTATCGTGAAATCAACTATTATAATATGTCTTTTAATTAATCAAAAAAAATATTTTTAGAGACATTATTAGTCAAACTTTTTTACTTAAGATAAACCCACAGGTCATTATATTTGAAGATGGAGGAAGTACTATTTGTCAGTCAACAGCAGAAGCTATTGGATTCTATCGACCTACGGATGAAACTGAGAAATAAGGATTTTGCAGCCGTGATTTAGCTATGTCGAATCCTCAAGTATTCTTTTTGTTGTTACCTGAGGTCAGTTGTTTCACAGTTAGAACTGAGATCCATGAATTGAAGTTAGAAGCTTGTGGTCATACGTACCAATGAATTGTTATTCCGAAGGGTGACTGATTGACGAGGTGTACAACCACTGTGTCCCCTTCCGTAGCCTCTACAGGTGGGCCTGGAAACTGACCATTCACCACAGTGACCAGCGTATCATTGCAAAGGTGTCGCATATACACTTGCTTTACCTGTAAGTAGTTGCACCGGAGATTATACCATTTTCAGTCAAAGAAAAGTAAATCAACAGGCTTTCAGGTGTAAAAAGGCTGCATAGTTTTGACCTTTGAGTCTGTAAAACATTTCTTTTATTTACACTTACTAAATTAACTCTTTCTCTATTTTAAGTTATAGATCACCTTTATCCGGTGAGCTTCTCTAACATATGCAATTTTATTAAAAAATGCAACAATATTTGTCATATTAAATTATTTTTGTTAAATCTACCCATGAATAATATCTTGATAATGTGTTTACTAATTATTGTAGGTGCCTTATATTTTCTTAGAATTTAGTAGAAGTTACACAAATTTGACGAGCAAATCTACAGTACATATAATTTGGAATAGGATCACCTTAATTTTTTTTAATGTAGGAGTACCTTAGTTGGATGAAACAACACTGTATATCAATTCCAAGAAGTACATATATAACTCCAGTCCCCTATTTTATAAATTTTCTTTACGGGTGGTTTAAAAAGTCAACTATACAAAAATGTTTTGCATGGTGTTAGTTTTAGCTAAATTTTTTGTTTTGCCTATTCGTGTCCTGTGTAGGAAAATATATAAACTTTTCCGGTTTCTACACATGGTATAACAATGAAAAGAACAAAAATGTGTAGAAGCTAGTTCACAAAATACTAAGTAATTATTTTGATTCATAGATACTTTTTAAAAATAAAATCTAGGCTTCCCAAGCAAAATGCATTTGTACTCACAACAAATGTGTGCTCGACCACCGCCGCTTTGCTATCTGCCGCTCCGGACAGGGCAATGGCAGTGTAGAAGAGGAGAGCTGCTGCAACGGGAAGTATCTTAGTAGTCATCTTGCTCGGTACTGTTTCTTCTAGGGCTCTACGCCTCTACCAAGTTTCTTCTCCAGCGTACGTGTTTGTGGAAAGGTTGTATAATTCTTCCAAACCCAAGGCCATATATAGATCCGAGTTGGTGGACACACAAACGCTAGCTCGTGTGACAGAAGACTCCCGGGAAAGACACATATTATTTTTATTCAGAGGCCAAATCAGATTCTGTCAATAGCTGCGTGATGGGTTTGAAAGTTGTAAAAGATATTGACTTCTCCTTTTTGAAATATGATTTGGTCAGAAGTTGCTGTTACATAAATGTAAAGCGTAATACTGAACTGATTTTGTTCTTACAAACTAAGATTTTTGTTATTTTTTATATTTATATGAAAAGTAGGGAACTGATTTTGCATTAAAAATAATTGTATTAATCTTTTATAATTTTTCCTTTCATACTCATATTGAAAGCAATGACCTAAAATATTTCGCTTGGTCTATGTTAATGTCTGCGCCGCTGTTGTTCTTTAATAAAAAAATAACATATGTTGGTCGATGAGTGACGCACGTGATTGCCGTCTTGTCTGAATATATGATGGTCAGAAAAGTTACCCCCTGGATGATAATTGAAAGGGTGCATCCCCCTGGAAATTATACGGTGGTCAGAAAAGCTATCCACACGAAAAACTAGACTAGGCCAACACAGGAAGCATCCGTCAAAAACTAATTAAACATACCGTAAAAACTTGATTGCTACGATTGACTCTTGATTAAGGCTGTATCGTAGCAAGTTAAACTTGAGTTAATAATTAAAGATAGAGAGGTTAACTTGCATGGCTTGGCATCAAACGAAAAACAACAAATTTGCATGTCGGACCATTTCGCTGTGAATTGAGCTAGTCAAAGCTGCTGAATTTACGTACCACAATCACGGGGAAAAGAGAGGCTACCAACCTGAATGGTTTCAGCAGCTGCCGTCACTCATCCACAGACGGCGTATGGCACCAGGTTGCACTCCTGTACCGCCATATAGTTTTCCAAGTTATCTAAGTCTTCTCCACCGCCAGTCTTTCACCTCTATCGCGCCTCCCTTTAGGCCAAGGCACCAAAACAAAATCTGCTGTGGTCAAGATGAGATGTTGAACACCAATTTTGACACTTCTATAGTCAGAGCTTAGTTGCATCATTAAACAATTCATTTGGGCAGGATCGGATAATTTCGGTCAAGAGTAGACAAGTCTGGATAAGTTTCGTGGTGTGTACTGATGAAGCCCTTTTATTAAACAGATGGCTGGTTGATGATCGAGGTATCTGGAAGAGTAATCGTTATAAGAGTCAATGAAATTACGTGTAATGTTTTTCATGCATGAGTTAAATTAAATCATTTAAATGATAGAGGATATGTTTGACTATTTCAGTAGAATGTCTTAATGTGAATGGAATCTTGCATGCTGAAAGGAAACGAGCTCACGTAAATATGCTTCACTAGTACACACTATAGCAATTATGGTCTTCTATGACGAGTTAATATTTCGTCAACCAAAAATGAGAAATTTGTGGGCAAATGCTTGGCTACTTGGTTGCGAAAGTGCCTGTATGTAGCCTCGTGGTGCTGGGTTCGACACATTATGGGAACGAACTTTTTTAGTGATAGCTGGTTGATGATCGAGGTGATCTGGCAGAGTAATCGTTATAGGAGTCCATGAAAGTACGCATAATATTTTTCATGCATGAGTTAAATCGAATCATATAAATGATAGAGAGGATATGTTTGACTATTTGAACAGAGTCTCTTAATTTGAATGGAATCTTGAATACTGAAAAGGAACGAGCTCACGCAAATATGTTTCACTAGTAAAGATGGGGAAAAGCAACAAGGGCAACTGCTTGGCTACTTGGTTTCCAAAAGGACCTGCACGTAGTGTAGTGGTTCCTAGTGGTTACAATAGTCTTATTAGCACCTCAGAACATGGGTTCGACGCCAGGTAGGAGAGAATTTTTTAAGATTTAACGGTGTTGTGTTTTTAGTGGTAAACGATAGGGCCATCGACAGAGTGGTGCCAGTAGTGACTTCGCCAATCTCGAAAAATTGTTGGCTCAGTTTTCCAAGATGCTCATAGGGTCGGTGTAGAATTTGCATATGCACGTTCATATGGATGGGTGTGCGTGCATTGGCAAAAAAAAAGTCTTCGCTAATTGTTTCACTTACATTGGTGTTGGAGGCGATGTAGAAGAAATTAAAATAGGAAGAGTAAATTTCACGAACCTACAACCATTTATGCTCTAGTAACACAGAACTACAAGTTTTGTTGTTTACTAGCCATCTGCCCGTGCGTTGCTACAGACTTTTATATTCAATCCAATTTAAAAACTAAAACATGCCATTGTACAGTGTACACTATAATGCATCAATAGTTATTTTATCAATGTGTGTAAGACTGCATTGCAAGTTTATCTTAGCTGAAAATTTTCACTATTGAATAATGTTTGGCCTGTCCATTAGTAAATTAGTAATGTTTCCGGTAGATACATAATTGCAAGTCCAAGATCGATGACCTGATTAGACAGCTAATAAGAACTTGTCTCTAAGCATCCCATCCAAACTCTAGTAAAAACTCAGCCCTTGTTCCTGGAACATTCAGGCCTCCCGTGCCCCTCTCTCACTGTCTCTCTCTCAACGCTTGCTTCCTCCAGAAGCTTCACCTATCCTCATGGCCACACCCACGAACCAGCAGCTAGAAATTGCAAGAGACAACAGCGAGATCCCAGACCGAGATACCAAGCAAAGTGTATAGAGGAAAGACACGGCTTAGGGAACTGCCGGCCACAGCGGTGACCAGAACCGCGCGTGGAGCTCTGGTCCGCGGCGCACGGGGCTGTCTTGCCGCGGCTGCGAGCAGGACCGCCCGCTGCGTTGGTGAATGGCACGGGGTTCTCGCGGCCATGGCAGCAAATAGCACGGGGCGGAGGCAGAGGCGGCGATGCGGAAGGGGCGGCGGTGGCAGGTGGAGCCGGGAGCGAAGGTCGAATATGTGGTGGCGGAAGCGCGTCGTGGGCTGCGGGTCCCATTTGTCGGCGCCTAGGGACATCACGGGATGGAGCGGACGAAACCGTTGGATGGAAATCGGACGGTCCAAAACACACGATGGCAGGAACACCATCATCACCAACCGGCTCTTTTAAGAGAAGTAAAGATCTTCTTACATATACTTTTTACTTGATTCAACAGTGCATCGTAGTTTACATTCCTTAAAGATTTCATAAAACTAACTATTTCAATCCTATGTAACAAGAATCTACAACTTTTGTGATATGGTCTCACATGTCAATCATATATATACATAGCCTGGCTCCACATGTCATCCACACATTGACCAAAAGTTGTAGTTTCTTAATACTAAACATCAAAATTGTTGTAGTTTTGTGAAATTTGGTTATAAAGTTATATTTTTATGTTACAATGGTACAAATAGTTGTAGGTTTCTAAAATTTATTCAAATAAGAAATATTGGCTGGCACCAATAAGACTTTATTTGTTTTAGCTTTTTGTCATTTTTGGCAGTTTTCTTATGTGAAATCAAAAGGCCTGGATGCTGCTAAAAGCTAGAAGCATCTCGGGATGTGCTTCTGGTATCTCAAGTTTCAGAGACATCCGGCTTTTGGATATACCAAAGGTACCAACAAAAGTGATAAAAATCTTAAACAAACGGAGCCTAAGATCGATGGAGATTTAGGAATTTTGGTCCAAATTATATGGATCAATAATCAGAAAAGTCAATTACTTTAATGAATCGAACCTACTTGTTGACTGTACACATCGCCCGGTAATTAAGTCACGCAACTTTGCACTTGTTAGCTTATTACGGAATTCCAGCTTTGAGTAAAGGACGCGTTTTTTTTATACAGACTTCATCGTTTTCCAAGAATCACTGGAAATCATCTCTAAATTAGTTCGAAGACAAAGATGCTGATCGATCGACAGGGACAAAGATAGCACAAATGCTTAGTATCAGCGGGAACTGTGTTATTCGTCTTCAGATTGACACTTGCTTAAGAGCCGATTATTCCATAATTTATGAATGGCGAAGAAGACCGTACTCAAGAGTCAAGTTGGAGGTTAATAAAAGTTGTAGGGTGGAGTTTTTGTTTTGTTTGAAGTTGTGTTTGTGTGTCAGTGTGCGATTGTGCACTTCTGATTGAGCCGAATTTACGTCGGTGGTTGTATTAGGCTAACTTTTTAGGAAGTCAAGACCAATAAAGTCGTAGCTTCTTAGAAGACTAAAGATAGGATTAATGTAATCTTCTCATTATCTAAAAAAATCAGCAGGGACTGTGTGTTTGCTGGAACGCATCGTGGCAGCACCGGAACTGTGTCTAATCATTTGCCAGCGAGGCGTCACCAGAGGCAGCTTGTTGCGTCGTTCCAAGGGCAGCGTGACCCTGCGTCTGCCTCTGCGCGCGCCGGCCGTTGCTCGACGGGGAGCTCTCCACGGTGACGACATCGTCCGCGGCCAACATGCGTCGCCGTGGACATCTAGGACAATGTGGTCGCCGTGGAGGCCGTTACGGTGGCGAGCACCGACAGAAGGCTGCGGCGCTCCGCCGAGCCGAGACACGAAGCAGAGGAAGCGCCCTGCGCCATGTCAGGGTTGGTTAATGACCAAGTCGACCCCAGTTTGGGTGCTTCGTTGACGTCCGATCCAGAACGTGCGGCCTAGATCCGCCGGGCGGACTTCGTTCTTTTCCTCCCGCCGGAGCCGGAAAAAGTCCGAGGCCAGCGGTGGGACGCCGCACGAGTGAGCTCGCCGCCGCAACGGCGGAACCCGACCCGTCAAGGTCGAGCTGCTCAGCCGCGCGGTGCATCCGTGATCCCGACGGGACCAAACAGGGTGCGCGCAAGCAGAGTCGGGTCGACTGGCGACGCGATGCCAATATATGGAGCGGCCACCATCGCCGGAGCCCAGCCGTCGTT
>LAPY01000665.1:0-10492 GCA_000970635.1 Eragrostis tef
TCGCACGCCGCAACTTCCCGCTCCTCATCCGCGTAAGCCTCTATCCGTGCCTGCTTTTTTGTTAGTGATGCAAGCGTGCGTGCTACTTGTTCGATGAAATGACCCTCTGAATGGATGCATTTATTGGCCAGTAGTGCTAGATTTCATTCTCCAGCTCTAGCTGTTTATTGATGTGCTATTAGATTATTAATACACCATATAAATCCACATACTCTGTGTCAGCTAATGTTTGGAGTTTTAATTCAAGATTTCAACAATCGTGCCTTGCATCTATTTGTTGGTACCATTGCAAATATTTCTCCCATGCAAGAATGACGGTATGTTATATGATAGAGTCCATCTTTGCACATGTTAGTTCTGTTACACCGTTAAATAAATTTGATCCTAGGATCCCAGACAGTTGTCTAAAACTATGAAATTCATGATTATCAGTGTGTTTGTCTCAAGCACTGATTTTGTTGATCGGTCAGAAAACCTAGTTGTTTTACAAGAAACAATTGTCTTTACCAGAAACTGCTTTGTAACCCCTACGGTATAGTAGCTACTGCGATTGTGTCATGGTTATGTTTCATAAACAAATGCCAAATATTGTTGAGTTCAACAAGAAGTTAGCCTGTACTGGTCATAGTGGACTCACACAGATTGCATCACTTGTAGGAAATCACGATTGCTGGGTCCTTGAAACATGCTGTACACGTGTTCCGCTGGATGAAAAATCAGGAGAACTACTGTGCTCGTGCTGACATTTATGGCATGATGATACGGTTACATGCCAGACATAATCATGTTGATCAGGCACGTGGCCTGTTCTTTGAGATGCAAGAGTGGCGGTATGAATGCTATGTCTCTTTCTTTGAATACCAAAAACATCATATACCCATCATTCTCCTTCAGCCACAAAACAAGTCCTAGCAGTGCTCGAATGGCATTTTGTATAAATTATGATTAATGTGTTTGCTTTATGAGCTTTTTACTGGTTCAGTAGAGATTGTTAACCTCATAAAGTGGCAGACTATAGTGGTGATTCGTTTTACCTCTGTACCATACATTATTATAAAAGACTTCCACAGTATGCCAACTGAATCGCTGCACAATTCAAAGCATGCCACCATTTGTAAGTGCCACATGTTAGTGAGAGAAACTTTTTGGCATATTGAGAGCATACAACGTTACTGAGTGGCATATATTGTTCAGTCGCACATGGAATTTCCCTTAGTATCACGTGCAGTGGCGGAGCTACGGGGTGGGCCGGGTGGGCCGCAGCCGACCCCCAGTTTCGGCCGCCAAGCTGACCCCAGCCCAGCAGCCCGTCGTACGTTCCCGAGTCCGACGACTCCCGCACCCAGCGTGAGCGACAGCAAGCGAGAGAAAAGAGAGAAGCGACTGGTGGCGTTCGGCGTCGCGTCGGCAGCCTTGGGGCCCTGCGGCGAGGGCTTCGTCTCCTTCACTTCCCTGCTCGCTGTGAGCCCCAGCCGCCTACCCACCGGCTCTCTTCGTCATTTAGGCTTGCTCTTCCTTGCGCCCGTTAGGTGTTCAATGAAATGTCGCAGCTCCTGTCCGTTCTGTTTTATTTTTCCATTGCTTTGATTTGGATCGTAGCTCCTCCTTGGGGTCCTGTATCGTTTTCGGCGCTCAGCTCATTGAACTGATGGTCCGTTTCATCAAGCTGCCATGTGCTCACATTCGCCGCCATAGCTCTTTGTGTCAGGTACCTCATCCATGTGTGCATCTTCTTTGGCATTGCTTTCTTTCTCACAAGAATCAGTCCCTTTGCGAGCCCTTGCTAGCACACCGTCGATTGTAAGTTGGCACTTCAAATCTGTTGCGTCGCCAAATAAATAAATAAATAAATAAATAAAATGCCCCGCCCTCAGTTTGAACCCTGGCTCCGCCACTGATCACGTGTATATGATATCTCTCTGGACATATAGTTTACAGGGTATTGGCAGCTGCTCCTTTTAACTGTTTTCTACCAATACGGTACAAATTGTTGCATTTCTCTGCTATCTATTCACTCTTTTACTATCCATAGGTGCAAGCCTGATGCTGATACGTACAACTCTCTGATCCATGCTCATGCTCGAGCTGGGCAATGGCGTTGGGCCATCAACATTATGGAAGATATGCAACGTGCTGCTGTACGTATTATTTCATGAACAACTGATATATATTGTAAACTTTGTCTTGTTCTGCTTTATATGTTTTAGTTTCTTTTAGCTTATATTTCCCGAGTTAATTGCTCAAAGAGAACAATTGCTGCCACAGTCCTTACTCATTTAGCAATCTGTAGTACCCCTAAATATTCAGAGTCGTCTCAAAATGAATAAACATGGCCAATCCTTCATTAATCATCCTGGGTTATCGCCTAAAAAAAATGCTTGGATTGAAGTGGAAATAGTGATAGCGAAATTGCATATAACTTGGGATTGAGATGCTCCAGGAAACGCAATGAAATAATATTTATTATATCTGCATTATGGTTGGTTTACATTACTCCATTGAGATCTTTATTTTGGTTGCAGATACCACCTAGCCGTACTACATATAATAATGTCATAAATGCTTGTGGGGCCGCGGGTAACTGGAAGAAAGCTTTGGACCTTTGTAAGAAGATGACGGAAAATGGTGTAGGACCAGATTTGATTACACATAACATTGTCTTGTCTGCTTTCAAGAATGGATCTCAGTATTCAAAAGCCATAGCTTACTATGAAATTATGAAAGGATCAAATGTCATTCCTGATACTTTCACTCTGAATATTGTGATCCATTGCCTTGTAAAGGTTGGCCGGTATGGGGAAGCTATTGAGTTGTTTAACTCAATGAGAGAGAGAAGAGCAGTATGTCCTCCAGATGTTGTTACATATACTAGCATAATGCAATCATATTCTATTTGTGGGCAAGCTGAAAATTGCAAGGCGGTCTTTGACATGATGGTTGCTGAAGGTGTCAAGCCTAATATTGTATCATACAATGCACTTTTGGGTGCTTACGCCTCACATGGTATGCACACAGAGGCCATGGAAACTTTTAAATCATTAAAGCAAAATGGGTTGAGACCCGATGTAGTTTCTTATACCTCCTTACTAAATGCCTATGGAAGATCTGCACTGCCCGAGAAGGCAAGGGAGGTCTTTAATGAGATGAGGGACAACTCGTGCAAACCAAATAAAATCAGTTATAATGCACTTATTGATGCTTATGGATCTGCTGGAATGTTGAAGGAAGCAATTAGTTTGCTGCATGAAATGGAGAGAAATGGCATTCAACCGGATGCTGTCTCAATAAGTACTCTGTTGACTGCATGTGGCCGCTGCAGGCAACTAACTAAAATTGGCACAATTCTTGCAGCAGCTAAGTCTCGGGGGATCGAACTAAATGCAGTTGCGTACAACTCCGGCATCGGAAGCTATTTAAGTTTGGGAGATTATGAGAAAGCTTTTCAGTTGTATACATTGATGAGGGAAAGTAGTGTGAAGCCAGATGCTGTAACATACAATATACTCATTAGTGGATGTTGCAAACTAGGGAAGTATACAGAATCTCTAAAGTTTTTTGAAGACATGAAGAACTCGAAGATTCATTTGACCAAGGAAGTCTACTCATCAGTTATTTGTTCATATGTCAAACAGGCAAGTTACGATAACATTCTCTATCTGGTTCTCTGTAAAGATTGGTTTTTAACAAGTAACAATGGTTTCAATTCAGGGCAATCTAATTGAGGCGGAATCTACTTTTAATTCTATGAAAGAATCTGGCTGCTTCCCTGATGTCTTGACGTATACTACAATGATGAAAGCCTACAAAGATGATGGTAAGATCTTCATAGGATGAGAAAATACCATGTGAACTTGTGCTAATCCTGTAATTCATATGGATGAAAAGGGAGCTGGAGGAGAGCATGGGATCTATTCAAAGATATGGAAGGAAATGGCATACAACCAGATGCCATTATATGTTCATCGCTAATGGAAGCATTGAACAAGGGAAGCCAACCTGAAATGGTCCTTCACTTGATGGAATTCATGATAGAAAAGCATATTTCCTTGAACCAGAAAGCTTATTTTGAGATAATAGCTTCATGCAGCATGTATGTTTATCCACTGTCTTAAGTAGCATAGGCATTTCTGATTCTAAGATAATTAGGCTAATTATTATGAAACAGTGTTCACCCTGCATTATCCTTCTTGAGTATGCATTTTTCTCTGTGATGTCAAATTTTTGTTGGCCCCGCTGTAGATTTAGGTGTGGACGATTTGCTATCACGCTAGGTGCTTGCTGCAGCTGAAATTTGGGATTCCATTTGTATCAGTTAGGGGGCCACATGAGTCACTCACACCTAGCTGCTTGTTCCTTCCGTGCAACAACTATGCCACAAATAAACAGCCAGTTAGTTGCTTAACAAGTTGAAATAGAATAAACTTATTTCCTTTTGTGTTCAGGGTAAATCCTCCGTCTGTTTAAGATGTCTTTCTTTTGTGTTCAATTTATAGTATTAATGACTTCATTTGCGTGTTGAAGTTACTGAATCGGCATTTATATCTTGTTTGCTTACTCTGATCAGTACTCCAGTGTATAACCATTTACCTGCTGGCTTTTTGCGTTAAAGTGAGCCTTTTAATTTTTAGTGATTGTCATCTGGATCTTGGCATGATTTCATTGTGTTACTTGTGCCAATCTGTTTAACAGACATTTGAGAAATGCTTGGCTGATTTGTTGAATAGTTCAATTTTCTAAAAAATATTTAACCTTCATGCGAAATGTTGCTAGTTTAACTAATGAGAGATCACTTCTCTGTATCAGGCTACGGGACTGGAAGACAGCAAGTGAAATAATTGAACATTTGGATTCCTCACTATCATCCATTTCTCTTGGGACACTAAATCATCTTTTAAATTTTCTTGGAAAATGTGGGAAGACAGATAGTATGATGAAGGTATGTTTTCTTTCCACATTATAGCTCCCATTTATACATAATTTCCAATGTCTAGAAACTGCATTGGATACAAGTATATTTGTACTTACGTTTCCGTACTAAACCATTTATCGGTTCTGTTAAATGAAATAGTCCATATCACGATGCAACAATTTTCTGCAAACTAAAAATTGTTTGGTATCAACATGATCAATTCAGACAGAGGGGCTTATCATTTTAGGTAAATCACTAGTAGTTTTTTAAGGTGCCAGTCTTCTTTGGCTCCAGTGGGTCACAGCAAGACTAGTTCCATTTCTTTCTTGTGAACATGCCAATTCTTGAGAAACACACCACCCTGCTCATTGCACTTGCGAGAAAACCAGTTTCAGTAGTTCTTAGACTGTTGATTGTGCATTTCTGGATGCTGTTTTCCTGAAACACTTTGACTAATATTGTTATTATGGTTTTCTCTCATATAGTTGTTCTATAAGATGGTGACTTCATGCTCTACTGTGGGCCTTTCTACCTATATGGTTCTGCTGAGAAATCTACTAGTTGTTGGGAAATGGAGAAAATATGTTGAGGTAAAAAGGCCTTTCACTTGGTACCTTTGTTGTCACATTTGATAACAGTTGACGCGATCATCCAACAAAGCTTCCCTTTAAGATATAGGGAACAACTATAATGGTGTAGTGAAGTTCTGTCGTGTTTGTTTTGATGAACGTCACACAAAAGTTCTATTTAGACATCTCTTCTTGCTCTTTGCTGTGAAATCTGAATCAATTATATGTTGTTGGGAAAATGTGTCTGTGGTGAAATATTGATTTGGTATCACTTTCAAACTCTGTCAATTCAGCATTCTGCTTTCAGCAGCATACGAAGCTCAGATCGGTTAGCTTTTTGATTGGAAGTATGTATGAAACAGAAGCGAAGACTGATAGTTTATGATTGTGAAACTTAATCGCTTTTTTATTTGTTGCCTTTCTTTGGCCCAGGTTTTGCAGTGGATGGAAGATGCTGGAGTCCATCCTACCCTGTATATGTATCAAAGTGTTCTTCCATATATCTGGAAAGATAACAGCATGGACTATGTCAATCTCATGCAAGAAAAAATAAGTATGGCCGCTTCTTACTCTATCTTTGCATAGAAAGCAATTTATTTTGAGGAATATACATAGAAAGCATATTATTGTCCTTATCATGCAGTAACATACTTCGGTGTTTGTATAATTGTATATTTTTATTAATTATTGACATCTTGAGTCAAGAATATCCAACTGATCTCAATAACTAAGGCACTTCATAACATAGTTATTATATTTTGCTGCCCTCCAACTCATATGCATGTCCTGCCCCTCCCCCTCCCCAAGAAAAATCAACCTTTCATGTTTCAATACAGAATTTTTTTCTCCCTTTTCCCTCACAGAAACACATATGACACGAGAGAACAATCTAAAAGACTCACACAAACACATGTTTTTCTCCCTTTCATGTTTCAATACAGAATATTTGTCTCCCTTTTCCCTCACAGCAATCTGCAAATTAAGAGTTTGGGGATCCAGATTAGGTACCGCAAGTTTAGGGACCAACAATGCACTGCACTCGTAGCAATATACGCTATCACAAGTCCCAATTGCTTATGACCTTCAAGGATTCAAAAAGCAATGCTACAATAATGGCCTACACACTTGCAACACATATCCTATGAGTCATGGAGATATCAATTGCCGCTCATGAGTTTGCTGTTGAAAAGGATAGGATTTAATCAAAGGTAAATGCCGTTGAATGGTACAACGAAATACCAAACAGTTGGTGTACATACTAATGGACAAATGTTTGTGCATATAAATATAAGGGGAAGTCCTGAGAACTTTGTCGGTATCTCCTTGAGGAAAAGAGCAGCACTGGAAAAAGTAAGATAGCATAGTAGGATGTCTGGGAAAAACAAATAGAACACCGTTCATTCGGTGGTCCTTAATTAAGAATAGGACACTCAACAAATTTATTGATATGTCATGTAAAAGAACCAGCTAAATGAGACTGGGAGTCTGGGACACCAGAACTTGACGATCACCTATGTCCCAGGGGTGAACCTCTTTACCTGTAGTATGATGCAAATGAAGATGCCCTGATGGACACATCAGGTTGCAATTACGATACCGCGTCTGATGTTCTGATGCATCAGCGACATTGTGACTTATACCGGCACATTGTGTATTCTGCATCGAAAAGTTTTCCTTATGACTCGTTTTGGCCTGTTCACACCAGATGCCTTGAGAGAGAAGGTAACATGAGCCCCAGATATTTCTGCACTTGTTTGGCGCGTGAGAAGTACTAAAATAAGTAAATGGATACGGAAGACCTCACTGGATTGAAGCAGGTATGCTGTGCGGGCAGCTCTGACTTTGCTTCTGGTTTGATTTGAAACCACGAAGACCTTCAGAAAGATGGACAAAGTGCAATATTTGTTTCCACAGTTTAGTTTATTCTTTTTCCCATGTAAAGCTTTTATCTTACAGTTTAATGCTTAGGTGTTTCGAGAGCGAGAGAATGGCATGCGAAAAGCATGACCCCACAAGTCATGTGCTCATGGCTTCTACGAGGTGTCAGGAGTTGAAATTGGACAGCGCCCGTATTATATCTCCTTCTTGCATCTCTATTTGTTTCATGTGTCTCTTGGGAAAATAATGTTAGTCTAGCCGACCATAGCAGTGCTTTCTACATTCGGTCACATCCTCACCTGAACTTTCATTAATTAGGATAAGTTAGGCGGGATGAGAGTTTTCATGCCTATGCTGTGGACACAGCGAAACAAATATTTAAATGCATGTATTTCTGATGAAATCTTTAGAATAAATGGAACCACCCAATCTACTCGAAGCTCACAGGTATGTCTTGAATGACTAGCTCAAGTGGTTTACTTCATGTCATCAGGTGGGAACAGGAAAAGGCACGTATATAACAAGAATACAACATGTTACGGTAAAAGGATAATCTAGCAGATTAAACGAGCGTCGATCTTTGTCTCTTAAGAGCAGAATATTTGTTAAAATTTTGGGCAGTGGCACCGATGTTCAACCGATCGAATGGCCAGAATGAACTAGTTAAGGAAATTTGTTTGTGGCCCACAGTTAAATGCAGGCTTTATTTACTGGACACCTTATATCTTGTTTTGGTCTCAAGTACACTGCGAAATAGTGAACTTTGTCTGTAGGACACTATATTATTTTTAAATTTTTTATGTAATTGCATAACATACAATGCAACTTGAAATTTGGCAAAGACATACATTACAGTATTCCCGTACACGTAGTTTTTGTTATATTTGTTGTTGATTATTTACATAACATTTTAACTAAAATGTTACTATTTTTAAAATAAAACTATGCAAGCAATCGGCAAAAGAATCAAGGAAAAATCATATGGACAGAAAATGCATCAACGTGCCTTCAAGTTACAATGTATTTTGTGCATTGAGATATGTTTTTTAAAAAATAGTCACTTCTCCTGCTATAGTGCCTTATAGACAAATGTCACACTTTCTCGATGTCCGCGAGACCAAAAGAAAAGATGTGGAATCCAAGAGAAAAACTGGCATTTTGTAACGTCTCGCAGACAAATTTCCTTAAGAAACTCATTTGATAATAGTTTTATGAATAAATTTCACAAAACTACAACTATTTACGTCATCGTTTCAAAGGATTACAACATTCAGAGGCAACTTTAGAAAATTAAAAATATCATTACCCTTTGTTTCAGAAAACTTCAACTTTCGTGGTTAATCCCACCGGTGAGCATCACATATGAGAAAAGGTCATTATGAGATGAGAGGCTGACTCGTGAGACCGTGCATAAAGTTTTTTTTTTTGAAACGTTGAGTAAAAGCAGATTTGGTTATCTGAAATTGCCTGAAAGTTATAGTTTTCTGCCGCAAGTATTTGTAGTTTTGTGAAATTTACTTAAATTTTAATTAAAGTACTAGACTACTAGCTTGTAACCCGAACTATATAAACAAACAACCAGCATGAAGTCTTGAAAATGTGCCTATGCTGATTTAGACAAGGTTCGTGGCGTTGGTTCATATTATGACATTCAGAGTCAAGATGGCTGTTAAACTCTTTTTTTCCCTCAAATCAAAGAATGGTGTACAACTTATGCACTCTACTTTCTTTGTTATTTCAATAAAAGCGCTTCGTGCTACAGGGCGGGAAAGGACAAATAAACTTCCTGCTACAATTCTACGTCAAAAGAAACTGAAGGCGTAAAGAGTCTCACCAAATAGGCCCTAAATAATGCCCCAAATAGGCAATCATTTGGAGTAAATGAGATTCCTAAGATGAAAAAAAAGGCACCATTTTGGGTTTGAAATACACGTAAGTTATCAAAATATGGGCACTTCTTGGTTTCAAAATTTTGCCTACAAGCAATGGCCATCCCTCTAGATTCAAAGAGTGAAATGCACCACGTGTCCTCGAACTTGTTCTGGATTCTCGTTTAGATTCCGGTACTTTCAAATGTTAGTTTCTAGGTCCTCACAACGGAAGCTTCCTCACCTCATTTGAGTCAACCCCCGTGCAATTTCACCATCCAAATCAACGTATTTTGAGGATTTGTGGCCACCAGTTATTGGTTCCCCTGTTTTTGCTGCACGCGACCTAAATTCTAAAAAGTGGAAAAATAGTTAAAAAGTTCAATAATTCATATCTGTAAACATATAGCCCAGAAAAATGCAAATGAATTTCGTTGGACTCCTTATGACTAGATCTATCAATTGGTTCAACAAGATCACTATGCTTTTCAGTAAATGTTCGTACAAAATTCAGAGAATGAAAACTTAAATAAATTGATACTCTCAAATGTTGCTTTGTGGGTCTTTAAACTTGCCTCAGGTTCTCATCTAGGTCTTAGATAAAAAAACACATTTTCATATTTTCAAAAAATAAAATTTTGCAAAATCAAAATTTCCATGAACAATAAACATTTTTGAATTATGAAAACCACGTTCCTCATGTCTTTAAAAACATTTTTCAATGTTGAAAAAACATTTTCAAACTCAAATTTGAGAGACATAAAACATATTTTCAACATGTAAAAATACACTCATCATATAGTTAAATTTGAAAAATGTGTGGCATCATCGGGAATGCATGGCCTCATGAGAGACATAAAACGTATTTTGGATGAGGGGCAAATCAGTCTTAGGCTTCCATGATACAAAATACAAAAAATACAAACAAAACGTATTTTGAAAGTGATAATTTCCCAGATGAAACATAAGAAATCGTCCACAATAAATACAAACAAACAGGCGAAAAAAACCATGAAAAACGAAAGCAAACGAGTGAGGGAGGAAGCCCCACGTAGCACCGCGGACGGGCACATCTCGGCCGCCTCCCGTCCTCCGCCACCACCCTCCTCTGTTCCCGCCGCCGCATTGCCGCGCCGCGCCAGCCGGCGAACCCAGCCTGCTCCCTCCATACCAGCCTCGTCCCTCGGGGGAGGCAGCGGAGGCCTTGCTCGGGCCCGCCTGGTCCTCATCCCGGGCTGGGATCGGCGGGGGGGGGGGGGGGAGGAGGC
>LAPY01000665.1:20081-30623 GCA_000970635.1 Eragrostis tef
CAGTGGCGGCGGTGCGGATGCTCGTCGGCAGCGGCGGCGGCTGCGCTGGGGCGGCCCTGGCTGAGGGGGCTGCTCAAGGTGGAGCCCGTGTCCTTCCGCCGCCGCGTTTTCAAGATCGTCTGCTGCAGGGCGGCGCGGGACGAAGTGCTTGCCCGGCTGGAGGCGACGGCTGGGGCTGGGCGGTCGTGGCGGAAACGGCTGTTCAAGTTGAAGCCCGTTCCTTTCCGCCGCCGCGTGCGCAAGATCAGGGAGACCCTCGCGGCCTTCTTCCGAGGTTTCTTCATCCTGTTCGATTCTTCCCCCTACTGCTCAAGACAATTATCATCCTCCTGCTGCCCACTGGTTCTCCACGGTCACCGAGCTCCCCCTTTCAGTGAGCAGCTACACGTGGTCCTTTTTGTGGTGCTCATAGTTGGATTCGTAGGTACTATTGCATTGCATAGTCTTGTCGTGGCAGGAGTGATAACTACGCAACAGCAGTACTTCGAAATGGGTTTCGTCTGGCTTAAACTGATGCAGAGATTGCTGGTGATGGCCGCAAAAGCTTGGGATGGCTACAACAACTTGCTATGGTTCTGGACGGGGATTAGGCGCAGGCGTCCAGAGCAGCAGGTCCCGACTACAGCTGCCGAGCGATTGATCCCTACTCCTCCACCCCCTGAGCTGGACATGTGTTAGTCTGCGCCAACACAGTAAGTATTGTTGCTCAAGGTAAGTTCAAGGGCACTGCTCAAGGTATGTTCTAGGACTCTTCCCTAGTTTCAACTTGGTGTTTCATACTGCTACAGTAGTACATTTGCATGTGCATTCTTTTTACTTGACAAGTTTTTCAGATTTTTGCTGAACTCCTATAACTAATGCGTATTCTCCATGTTAACATAAATGATACATCACTGTGTTTTAAACTAAAGAAAAACACACACAAAAAGATTCAGCTACAGGTTCTATGCAGTTATTCATCACAAACTGCAACTAGTATTTTTTTTTTAAAATGTCATTTGTGTGGATTTCCTTGTGTTCAAATTTAATTCTCTTGTGTAGTCGATCTGCAAGCTTAATACCTGCACATCACCATGGCAATGTATAAAATGCTATTTTTTCTTCTTGACGGTTGGGCGTCCATGTCTTTAGCTTTTTATGGAGCAAACCTCACATGTTTGCACATTCCTAAGCATACAAATCAAATTAAGCCTTTGGATGTTTAGGTTTTCCATCTTTATGTACTGTTATTATTTTCACAACTTTTTGTTAAGCCATGTTCATTAATTTGTAATGCCTTGTGATCCTTGCTTAGTATGTAGTTTATATGTGAAACTAGATTTTGTTTGTCTCGAGGGCTGCAAGGCTCTCCCTTGCTTTTCTAACCCATTCTTGAAGTTTCGGGACACAGCAGATGCCACTATCTTTTGCTTTAGGTATGTGCACTCTCCTTGCCCTGTTTCTTGATTGAATATTTCTTATCGCATAATGCTTGTATTTCATGTTGCATACCTGGGCACATACAAGTATTAGCTTTCATGTGTATTACATTCTTTAATTTACTTGATTGCTACTGATTTGGTGCTGAGCTCTGCTTTGAGCAAAGTAGTTCAGATATCATTCTCAACTGACGACTTGAACTGGTTTTGTAGAGTTATCCCCATGTGAATGGTAATTAGATGGTTTAGTGTAAATTTTCATCTTAAGACATAAGTCAGTCCCTTGTAGTTCCCTGGTAAATGTGAACTTGGAACATATGAACTTTTTTGTGAACTGTTGGGTACTAGTATTTATATTTCCCCAAGTTTTTGTTATGTCATGAAGATTAATTCCTGATGCATTGATGGAACTGCAGTATGAACCTGATAGGGCCAGGGTATACATGAATGATTGCTATGCGAATGTTTAGATTTTATCTGAACTTGTACAAGTCCCGGGGATTCAAAACTGCCAAGTGAAACATGCCTTAGAACCAGATACCACCATGACCTTTGTTGATGAAATTATTCTGATCAGTTTTTTTTCTTATTCCATCGTACAATCACTTTTTTCCCTGCGCATAGGGTCTTATTTGGTCTACCAGTAAATAAATAGAAAATTGCTTTGGCTAGTGACGTGCAGAGTAACTACAAGGGACTGACTTTAGTAGATTGATACTCTGGATAATGCATGTTGTCCCTTTTGCTTAAAGAAGCTCAGATGTAATTTTCTTTTCAGGTGTTAGAGAAGATCGGCGAGGCTGCCTACTGCCTGCAGCCCCTTCAGAATGCTTGCGTCCACGGATTTTTCAAGTGGGTGTCCCCAAGCTCTTCCTTGGCACTGCACTAATGACCACTCCACTGCCAGCCATGAAGGACTGTTAGGTCTGTTCGGCAGTTAGCTTATCATGGAGTTCAGCTAGCTTATGGTCGCTGGGAGGTGTTGTTTCAATGGACGGCGTTGCCAATGTCACCTGGGCCATGTAGTCAGGATTGTGATATGGGTACCATCCAAGACATAGTGGTTTGCTCCTCCAGCTTGCTCAGGGTGAAGAACACTTGGTTGATGAGGAGCACTTGCTGATTGCCACACCCGATATTGATGAAGAGCTAACTCATTTAAGTGATGTTTGATTGGAGTTTGTCGTCAGCCCATGAGCATGCCAAATCATTTGAGGAAACAAAAGCAGTTTCAAACATGATGTGCCAGTTTCTAGTGCTTCATAGTACACAGGAAGTTCTTAGTGAGAACACGGTTGAGGAGGTTCTGCCTATCGTCAGTCCATTTCACATCAAGCTCGCCTATGCCAGGGATCTGCAACTGTGTGTGCAGCTTTGTGATAGAGATAGTATGAAGTTTGTCTTCTCTGCTGCTGGTACCTATCCGATGGACATTTCTTTCAGGCAATGGGATCTAGGGATTCTGGGGTATGCTGCATTCTCTGCTGCTGGTACCTATCCGATGGACATTTCTTTCAGGCAATGGGATCTAGGGATTCTGGGGTATGCTGCATTCTCTGCTGCTGGTACCTATCCGATGGACATTTCTTTCAGGCAATGGGATCTAGGGATTCTGGGGTATGCTGCATTCTCTGCTGCTGGTACCTATCCGATGGACATTTCTTTCAGGCAATGGGATCTAGGGATTCTGGGGTATGCTGCATTCTCTGCTGCTGGTACCTATCCGATGGACATTTCTTTCAGGCAATGGGATCTAGGGATTCTGGGGTATGCTGCATTCTCTGCTGCTGGTACCTATCCGATGGACATTTCTTTCAGGCAATGGGATCTCTGGATTCTGAGGTATGCTGCAGCAGACCCATATGAAATTTCTAGCTAAGTTCTGTTTATTCAGAGTTCAGTCATGCTTCTAGTGTCTCTTGCAAGTTCTCTATCATGCTTATCTTAGAACACAATCAGACTTGATGTTGAGCATATCTATCACTGTATGGATCGGGCTAAGAGTATTTTCTATGACAAGTCAACTGAAAACAGATGGCACTATGGCTGTTTTCTCAAGAGGGAAAGTGGAGTTCAGTCACCTAACTTGTGTATAAGGAAGTGCAAGCATGGTGCCATGATAGGTTTATTCCAAGATTATGTGAGGACCAATCTGAACTATGCCAAGGATATGTGATCCTGGTTCTATGATGGGAAACTCTGAATATGGACATTACTTCAGTTTGGTCAGAAATTCAGAGACGTATTATGCCTGTGTATTATCCATCCTGCTGATATGGACAACATGGAGAAGCATTTTGATCAAGATAACAAAGGTACATTAGCTATCAGCGAGGATGGAGATATAGAAACTGTTGTGTAAGCTCACTTCATGATTCTTCCTTATGAGCGTATAGCTGCTGTTATTCCCAGGAGACAAGAATTTGAAGGCATCAGATGCAAAAAGCAATTACACCTTGCTGAAGACAAGGCTTTCACATGGTTATCCTATCATTGATTCGGCCATGGAATCCAGGTGTTCCTGAGCTCAGAGTACACGATGCTAGGAGTGACTGTCAATCTGCAGGATTTCTTCAGAGAATGGGTTACCGAAACTGAACAGAGGGGCCAGCTTTGCAGATCGTAATGTTGCTTGGGGAAAGGCAATGTTTTGAGAAAAGCAATTACACCTTGCTGAAGATAAGGCTTTCACATGGTTATCCTATCATTGATTCGGCCATGGAATCCAGGTGTTCCTGAGCTCAGAGTACACGATGCTAGGAGTGACTGTCAATCTGCAGGATTTCTTCAGAGAATGGGTTACCGAAACTGAACAGAGGGGCCAGCTTTGCAGATCGTAATGTTGCTTGGGGAAAGGCAATGTTTTGACAGGGCGGTGGCAACACCTAGGCCATGTAGTCAGGCCAGCACCTGTACAAAGGATCGGCAAGCAGCAATGGAAGAACAGAACAGAAATGAATTGAGAATTTGTTACCCTTCAGCTTGTGGACTGATCAGAAGCAGAATGATGGCATGCTGGGAATCCTTTCAGCTCGTGGACTGAACAGAAGCAGAATGATGGCATGCTGGGAGTTACATAGCTGAGTTATTCAAGGAAACAATGGTAAAGAACACTTTCAGGATTTTCGTGCTTCGGAAATGGAAATGGTGTTCTAAGCATAACTGTACACGGCTGTCTTTGTATCAGTAGATCTTTTCCTAATCGGTGTATAATATTGTAAAAAATGTGTTTATGAAGTTCATCCTTTTTGAAGCCCTATCGTTGGTCTTTTCAATGTGTATGTTCACTTTTGCTTCTGTTTCGAGTAACCCATCAAGTATGGTGTGTTGACTCCCTCTTATGGTGCAATAAATTATCTGAATAGTGACATCTGCCTCATTTTGGTTCACAAGATACACATGGTTGCCGGCTTAACTGTTGTGTTTGGAAATGCAATATGTAAGGCTCTGGAGTGCCAGACCGAAAGTTTTGTTATTTTTCATATCTGGAATGAAGTTATTACTGAATGATATTTTCTTTTAGTGGGGTATTCTGATGAATCAGGAATAAGTATCTGTTTAATGAACCAGTAATAAGTAATGCATAATAAGACGAATATTTTCTCCTGTGACGATATCACTAAAGTAGCTGTGCTACTTAAGTTCTGGGAATTGACTTCAGATTGAGAGGAAGAAAAAAAAAACAGAGCTCAAGTGTGCGTTTTATCGTCTGTGTGATCAGACGGATGTGATGAACCCAACAGTCACGGGAGCACACAATTTAAAGTCATCACTCTACAAGATTATCGTCGTGAGCGTGGTTCGAACTTGGGATCACTCACAATGTTGTCCTGCGCACTAACCAACTGCGCCACAACCATTTGCTCTTTGCCTAGCAATGTATAGCAAATTAGCAATAATATATCCATTTCCATCTAAATGAAAATCCACGCCCACAATCCACGCCCGCAATGGTGTGCTGTGCCGTGTCTTAGTGGAAATGTGTTTGACTGAAAGTACGTAAAGTGAACTAGTGAAGGGTCGTTGGTTGATTAATTGTAGTATCTGTTTTACCCTTGAGAATCAGAGCATACCTATGTGATCCGGTGGCTTATTCTCAACATTCTTGAGTTCAAGGTTCCATCTCACTATTTGCATGAACGTTTGAGCTTTTTGTCTTTGATGAGCGATTTTTTTAAAAAATAAATAAATAATTTGTTATAGGATTTACCTAAATATTAAGTAAATCTATGAAATTTTAAAATTAATACTCAAGCGAACATTGGTTACATCAAAATAGGATACTCGAATTTTGGACATATGAAAATCCGATCTTTGAACATTACACGTACTTTGAATTCACAAAAACTAGTTGTCAAACCTTCGCCATTTGAAAATAGTGAGCCCATGATTAAACCACTCTCTCACACACGCGCGCCCCGTCGATAGACATGGGCGGGGTGGGCGACCGAACAGGGCCCCCATATTTTTGGGGCCCTCAAATTCTGATGTCACATGGAGTAAAGAGGCCCAGCAGGCAGCACAGCCCATCAGACAATCAGGCAAGCTTGGACGAACGGACGCAGCCTGTTTCGCCATCGTCTTTCCGCGTTCGGTGATGGAATTTCGATGGCTTCCACCAGAAGCCACGCCGCCATTCTCCTTCACTCTAACCCCAAATCGCATTAGTGTTGCCGCTTGTATTTCCAAATCCCATCCAATTCCAAGTTACGATTCGCCGGCAACCCATCGGCCAGCCTCAACCGCCAACGACGCACGAGCGAGCAGCCCCTGGGCTTGGAGCGAGACGCGCTGGTTCAGACGTGAATCCTTCAAGCAAGCAATCAGGCAGGCATGTCCTTTTCATTTTTTAATCTAGAATTGGTTCCATGTTCGGATTGTACTCCATGTTTTTTTCCCTTTTAAAAATCCTGGTAGCACTCTACGCTAGCTAAGTGTTTGAGTTTGGTTTGTCAAACAGGTAGTATCAATCAGGCTATCATGTCTTCTAGGAATAGAAAGCATGATTCTGGTTTTGAAAAACGTAAGAAGAAACAGAGACTAGAAGCAGCTGCTCAATCTCAAAAGGGTTCTATGGACAGATTTGTTGTGAAAGACTCTCAACTTAATTCTGAAAATCAAACTCCAGAAACTAATCGTGTTGGTGAAATTGAGAGCCATGGTGACCAGGGACAGGGAGATGCTAACATTGCAGTACAACATGAGGCTCAGGTTGAAGAAATTGGCCAGGGAGATGGTGCTAATACTACCGAAGAAGTTAGTGGCCACACCGATCATGTCGATACTTCTTTTCAACCTGATATATTTGGTCCAAGAATGTGGGATGCACTTGATTCTAAAATGATTGATATATTGCTGCAAAAGGGTCCTAAAAGAGACTTGTCCATTACAAAGGGTCCTAAAGACAAATTATCAAGAAGATTTTGTGCTAATACAGTATACACTAGAATTCATCCAAATGGAGAAACCAGTGAAAGAAAATGGCTTATATACAGCAAAGAACTTGACAAAGTGTTTTGTTTTTGTTGCAAATTATTGAGAAAGGGGCTTGTGACAGGTCAGCTAGTAAATGAGGGTTTGAATGATTGGCATCATCTTAGTCATAGACTTAAAGAGCATGAAGGTAGTCATAGACTTAAAGAGCATGAAGATAAAGTTGCGCAGCGAGAACATGAAAAGGAGAGGGACCATTGGAGAAAAGTTTTATATAGACTTATCTTGATTGTAAAATTTGTTGCAGAACATAATCTAGCATTTCGTGGCACCAATTGCAAGTTGAACCAGGATAATAATGGAAATTTCTTAGGATTGGTTGAAATGATTGCTGAATTTGATCCAATCATGCAGCAACATATTCAACGCATCACAAATGATGAAAAGAGGGTTCATTATCTTGGTCCTAGCATCCAGAATGAGTTAATAAGTTTGCTTGCAACAGCAATCAAGTCTGAAATCTTAAAAAAGATAAAAGAAGCAAAGTTTTTCTCAGTTTTACTTGATTGTACTCCTGATGCGAGTCACCAAGAACAAATGTCTTTGATTATAAGGTATGCAGATGTATCTTCTTATTCTGTTTCCGTTGAAGAATCCTTTTTGGGATTTCTGGATGTGAATGATACATCTGGTCAAGGATTATTTGATGTTCTAAAAGATGAATTGAAGAATCTGGGCCTCGATATAGATAATGTGAGAGGGCAGGGATACGATAATGGGTCAAATATGAAAGAAAAGCATAAAGGTGTGTAAAAGAAACTTTTGAAGGTAAATCCTAGAGCTTTTTATTCAGCTTCCGGTTGCCATAGTCTGAATTTAACACTTTGTGATATGGCAAAGTCTTGTGATAAGGCAAAAAACTTTTTTGGAGTTATACAACGCATATATCAAACATTTGCAAAGTCTACTAAGAAGTGGCAGATTCTTAAAGATAACATCACAGGATACACTCTCAAGTCATTGTCATCTACTCGATGGAAGAGTCGTGTTGATAGTGTTAAGGCAATAAGGTTCTAGTTTTTGGAAATAAGGGAGGCTTTACTAGAAGTGGCTGAAAGTGACAATGATCCGTTGACAAGTAGTGAAGCTAAATCTCTAGCAGATAATGAACTTGGTGAGTTTGAGTTATTGTTGGCAATAATCATATGGTATGAAATATTGTCTGCTGTTAATTTGGTCAACAAGCAACTACAAGCAAAGGATATGATTATTGATATTGCAATTGAAAGAATACAGGGGCTGATTTCCTTTTTCAAAAAGTACAGAGAAAATGGGTTTTCCCAGACATTGGAAGCTGCAACAGAAGTGGCACTTGACATGGGTATTGATCCAGTGTTCCGCACTAAGCGTAAAATCAAAAGAAAGAGACATTTTGATGAGACCACTAATGATGAATCTATTGCTACACAATCTGCACAAGAGTCATTCAGGGTGAATTATTTTATTGCAGTTGTTGATCAAGCTATAGCTTCACTTACTACAAGATTTGAGCAATATCAGAGGTTTGAAAAGACTTTTGGTTTCTTGTTTACTTCAGACAAGTTGCACTCCTTGGATAATAAGAGTTTATTTTCTTCATCTATTAATCTTGAGGCTGCACTTAAAAGTGGAGAACAGTTAGATATTGATGGAAAAGAATTGTTTGTGGAGTTAAAGCTCATTCGAGATTTGATTAAGGAATCTATGGGCCCTCTTGACATTTTGAAGTATTTGAAACAACTAGGATGTTTTCCTAATGCTGTTATTGCATTTTCCTAATGCTGTTATTGCATATCGAATTTTGTTAACCATTCCTGTAGCTGTTGCATCCGCGGAACGAAGCTTTTCTAAACTCAAGTTGGTGAAATCCTATTTGCGTTCTACTATGACCCAAGAAAGACTCAATGGATTAGCAACAATAGCACTTGAGAGTGATGTTTTGGAGCAGATTAAATACGAAGATATGATTGAAGATTTCACCTCAAGAAATATTAGAAGGATGGTTCTTTTCAGTACAACATAAGGTCGGTTTATTTATTGAGCACTACTTTCACTCTTTTGGAGTTAATATTTGATACATTCCTCTAAATATTGTGAAAATAGCATGTATTAAAGTTATATAATTAATTACAAGTACATTTTGGCTATGTAAATTTTTGTATTTTAGGGCCCCATTTCTCGTTTCGCCCCAGAGCCACGTAAACTCGGAGACGGCGCACACACACATACTTTTGCTTTGTCTTACCCTCTTGTGTTGTCTTGCTGGTGAGTCAAAGCAACAACGCAGGATGCAACATGGCGCCCGCGCGTGCGTTGGCTAGCACGAATGGTGCCCAGCCCCTGGAGCTGGAGGTAGATGACGGTTCCCAAATGTTGGTTCTAAGAAAACCTGACGTCGTGTGTTCATTACACGAAAAGTCAGCGTTCAAAGTGCCAAAAATATATCAGTAATAACCATGTTCAAAGTGCCACAACTATGTTCGGGCTCTCAACGAACGAAAATATTAATAAGTACAAAAATAATAAATAAAACGTTGTGTGTGCCAATAAACTTTGGCACAAGAACGAGAAAAAGAAAGAAGGGAGCTCATATATGTGTTTAATCGTTTGTGTAACCATCACGGGAGCAAAGAATTGGAAGTCAGCTCCGAGGGATGGGAACATACATAACACTGGAACAAAGTTGTTCAGCGCCAAGATTAACCGTTTAATTCTTTTCAATTGCGTCGCGTTTTGGTAACCTCTCAAGCTGGGTTGCCCTTGGCTGGGGACCCTTTGAGAAAAATGGCAAGAATCCTTGAAATGACAAGCACCAAAAAGGAAAATAATAAGAGAGAGCTCAGATGCGCATGTTACCGTCTGTCATCAGACGGCTGTGATGGACCCATCCAATCACATAAGCACAAATTCCAGTCATAGCTCTCTATTAACGGAGTGGGAAGGGCTCGAACGCTCCACCTCAAGGGTTTACGCGCCTTAACAAGGTGAACCAGCTGCGCTGCTTCCCCGTAGTTGAACCGTGTGACTGAATAAAATGCTTAACGAAACAGAATTGATCTTTTGCTCAGATGGGAGAACATCTCTCTTTTTTATTCGCGGTGTGTTCTTTTACAATTTTTATACGGTTATCTTTATTTTTTGGTTCGTTCCCCTTCGCTTTGCAACGTGCCAACATGTTGCAGTCAGTGTATATCAAAGTTATTGCCAACAGAAAAGTTGGCAACATGTTGCTCATACAGTGACGCTCCTCGACGTCGTCTGCGCGAGGGCCGCGAGGATCTTGTCGTCGAGGTCGAAGGTCATGGCCTTGTCGCCGCGTCCGCTGGCGGCGTACTCGGCGTAGCGCTCCTTGAGGTCCTCCGGCAGGTTGGTGGCGCTCGTCCACCCCAGCACCTCCTTTGCCGCTCGCGGCTCCGCGTAGAAATGCTGCATTACATTGTAGTTTGGTCACGAACCTCGCAGCGGAGCAGAGCAGAGCAGAGCACTGCAATTGCAAATCTAAAACACATGTCGCTTGTTATGAATACCATGTTCCGGAAGGGGAAGGCCTTCTTGGCGTCGACGCCGGCGGCGGCGGGGTCGTAGTGCACGATCTCGACGCCGGCCGCGGCGGCGCAGTGCCTGGCCATGCCGTCGAGCATGACGGCGCGGG
>LAPY01000665.1:43023-56596 GCA_000970635.1 Eragrostis tef
GCGGACGAGGTGGCCGAGGGGAAGAAGCCGGCGGCGGAGCCCGTGGCGCGCCGGGCGGCGACGCAGAAGGCCCTGCGGAAGGGGGAGGGCAAGAAGGGCCGGGCCGTCGTCATGGCGCCGCCGCAGCCGGCGAGGCTCGGCGACGTCCTGCGCAGGCTCGACGACCACTTCCTCAAGGCGTCCGAGAGCGCGCACGAGGTGTCCAAGATGCTCGAGGCCGCCAGGATGCACTACCACTCCAACTTCGCCGCCACGCGAGGTACCTAATTACCACCATTACCAACCAATACTCTGCTCCATCCTCTGAGCAGAGAGCGTTGACACACAATTCGATGACAAATCACACTGATTAATTACACGATCGATTAATCCTGTTTCCTCAATAAAAAGTATATAGTAGGAAAAATGAAACCATTTTAAATCTTTCTTTCATGGGTTACAAATGGTACCATGCGCGGTAGACAAGTGGCAAACTAGAATTCTTGTATACAAGTGGCACACAGCTCGGTAGAAAGAAGTCCCGGGAGTTTAGTTGGGTCCTTTCCACAAGTTTTTGCTTGATATACTTATGTGAGAAGTTGAACTGATCCACATTAAGGCTTTAAATAGCACTTACTTGATTAAGTTATGCTAACTAAAACGGATTGATTGTACTGTTGACTAACGAAACAGAGTAATGCCCTGTATCTATTTTGTGTTGGTTGTGGTGGATGCTATGGTTTTCAGGGAATATTCAGGGATACAGGGGAATGTTTGTCTATTTACGTTTTTTTTTTGTTCCTTGGGGGTGTGGAGGGGGTGGGGGGACTGCGGGGGCTACATTTAGGTGGCGTTTCTCTGGTGGGGTACTCCATGATTCTTTTTAAGCTTCGGTTCAGCTGTCTCTGTCTTGCTTTGTATTATAGGAGCTGTTTGAGTGATACAAACTCAAGTTAGCATGAAGTCGTACAGTACTCTTAACAGACCAGCACATATTTGTTTCTTCATATGCTAATGGTAGCGCCTCCTCTGTGTTGTTAGGATTTGTGGATCATTCTGCCAGAGTGATGCAAGCCATCACTTGGAATCGCTCATTTAAAGGGATTCCTCCACCAGAAAATTTTAAGAACGAGTTGGATGATGATGAATGGGAAACACATGCTACCGTACTCGATAAGCTTCTTGCATGGGAGAAAAAACTTAGCCATGAAGTTAAGGTAAACTATATATTTCTAATCACTTATGTCAACTACTGAAATACAAATCGTGCAGGAATCAAATTTTATTTCTTAGTTTCAACAAAAATACTCTCTAGCAATCTATATTGATAATTATATATATGAAGCCATTTATTCTTGTATTGTTTTTTTTTTACATATGCTCAACTGTCATCTTTTCTCCTTCTCACGATGAAATCTCTGTGATATTTACAACTCTTGCCTTATTATCGACATTAAGACAACCAGCTGGTCTATGGACCTTTTTGGCCTTGTTCAGCTAGGAACCGGTGTGCTAGCCCACGATCATTTCTTGTCCCATGTCCCGGACCCTGGAATTGGGAACATATTTTTAATGTTGTAACTTTAAGCCTTTTTTGTTCTTCAAACGTCTGATGATACATAGTTAAGGGGAATATATCTTTCTAGTTATTAATTTGAATATAAATTGAGCAATCAATGATTCTACTATTTTAAGAATAGGGAATAACCATCTCTTAGGAGCATATCATATTTGGATATGTGTTCACTTCCGCTAGAATAAAAGGATGTATCACATTGTTATTTCCTTGCTTCAGGTTGTTCAGCTAGGAACCGGTGTGCTAGCCCACGATCATTTCTTGTCCCATGTCCCGGACCCTGGAATTGGGAACATATTTTTAATGTTGTAACTTTAAGCCTTTTTTGTTCTTCAAACGTCTGATGATACATAGTTAAGGGGAATATATCTTTCTAGTTATTAATTTGAATATAAATTGAGCAATCAATGATTCTACTATTTTAAGAATAGGGAATAACCATCTCTTAGGAGCATATCATATTTGGATATGTGTTCACTTCCGCTAGAATAAAAGGATGTATCACATCGTTATTTCTTTGCTTCAGGTTTAGTTGCAAAGTTATTCAGAACCATTCATGTTTCTGTTTCTTCAAGTGCCAAAATGATTTCAGTTATTTAACTCTCATACTGATTTTCTTCACCTTCTCTTTAATTATTGCAGTATCTGTAATATCTTTCATATTGTTGTATATCCATTATTAACAATAGTGCAATCAATTTGTCAACAAACGCTAGTAGCTGTGCAATGTTAGGACCCTTTTGCTAGCCCATGGTCAATGGTCATTCCCTATCCCATGTCCTGGGCCATATACTGCAAAATCATCCATGCTGGCACTTTTGGTTTTTTCATATTTTTATCGCTTCATACATCTGATGATACGTATTTACCATGGGCACAGGAATTCGAGGTTATCAAAATGACTTATCAACGAAAGCTAGCTGTTCTGAACAAAAAGAAGCAGCGTGGTGCTAGTTCTTCATCGGTTGAGAAGACCAAGGCTGTTGTCAGTCATTTGCACACAAAATATATAGTTGATTTACAAACTATGGAGTCAACGGTTGCAGAAATTAACCGTCTAAGAGATAAGCAGCTTTACCCAAAACTCCTTGAACTAGTGGAGGGGTAAGTCTTTATTCTTTAAAGTATCAACAACCAATTTCTGTTGTCCTCTTTATTACATTGTTTACATGTGTTTAGCATCTCAACTTTTTAGTTCATGTCTTCATGACATGTTGGGCTCTATTTCTTTTCTAGATAGGTGGTGTCAAGTCATTCCTTGCCACCTTGACATGTGTCAGTGGTAATTATTATCACTTTTACAGAAAGATTTTTCTTTCCCTAAATATGTTTCTCAACCATCAGAATACCTCTGCATGTTGTCTTAATTTTTACGTAGAAACTTTCTCATCTATCTTTAAGCTAAATCGAGGTACCCAAAATTCCACTATTTTTGACACTGAGAATCTGTTATCAAAACCATGAGGGCCTCTCTGCCATGATTAATTATCGAAGATTTAACGAAACCTATTGGAAAACTAGATTGTGAACAGGTTGATGTCACACTTTTGTAGGCTTATTAAAGTATTGTAGAATATAAAGTAATACATCGTTTTATTTTCCCACTGACAGAATGTGGCACATGTGGGATGCAATGTATGCTTGTCACAAAGAACAGCTTAGGATCATATCAGAGCTCAAATCTTCTGATATATCAATTGCTGTGCGAGAAACAAGTGAGCAACATCATGAACGGACCGTGCAGCTGTGGAACATTGTTCAGGACTGGCATGTGCAGTTTGGCAATTTCATGGCATATCAGAAGGAATACGTTGGCAGCCTCTACAGCTGGATCAAGCTAAACGTAATTCCCATCGATACCAACCTGAAGCCTAACTCATCGCAGCCACATGAGGCCACTCCTCCAATCAAGAGGTTGCTGCATGCTTGGCATGACATCTTGGGAAAGCTCCCAGATGAATCTACAAGAAAGGCCATAAACACTTTTGCAGAAGTGGTAAAAACGATTATAGTTCACCAGGAGGAAGAACTGCAGCTGAGGATAAAAATAGAGGAGACTAGGAGGGAGCATGAGAGGAAGAGAAGGCAATTCGAGGATTGGGCGCGGAAAAATTGGGACAAAGGGGCAGGTGTGAACAATCCCGATGGATCGCTTGCAGCCCCAGTGGTAGAACGGAAAGCCGCTGTGGAAAGGTTGGAACAAGCACTGAAAGACCTGGAAGGAAAATATATAGATCAATGCAAGGTTGTCAGGGATAAATCCCTCAATCTTCTCCGATCAAACCTGCCAGCGTTATTCCGCGATGTCTCAGACTTTTCACTGCAGTCAGCGGGAATGTTCAAGGGCTTGTGGTCGATCGCTCATACGAATGACCAGCTAGATGAAGAATAAGTCGTGTGTAATATGTAGTTGTGGTTGATTTGTATGTATATGTCAAATATTGATAGCCTGATGTGTGCTTGTTTGTCAGTTTTGAGTTGCAGTTGTGCAAAGGTAAAAAGAGAGGGAGCTCTAGTTCTTTTTGAGCAATGGCTGTTGTAATGCGTACTATAGGTATAGAAACCCTGTATAATGTGTGGAAAATGTAACTACGATGTTTTACAAACACTGGAAGATTTTTAATAGGCTTATAACCTGACAACTTGAGAAATATAAGGACCAGTACTAATGGATTATTATCTTTTAATACTGAAGATGAGATAATATTTTGGACTCTGATGCTGTTTTATCTAACGTCTTCACAAAATTTCAAGGTTACTTGCCAAGAACTCATAACATGTTGGGAGCGTGACGCTGTCTTGTGATAAAAGTATAAAATGAGATACACACTACCAATTTACTTATACTCTGGTATTTACTGAGTGTTTTATGAAATCTAATTTCTGACATGTTCAGTCACGTATATTCCATGATAACATGGACTGCTGGCACTACAGAAATTATCGTTCAACTTTGTTACAGCCAAAGATTTTGCTTTGCATGCATAGTTACAAGGTGTTTCATGTACTAATTGTATGAGCACTAAAATCCGTGTTGATATTAGTTCCTCACTGCTATACACACTACAAAAAAAGTAGTTAAGTCTTGAAATGATACCATGAAGTTTTCGCTGGCCCGTGCCCTACTGGAACTGTTGTTGATGTTGACTTTTGAATTACATTTGACCATTCGTCTTATTCAAAATATTAGATCAAATATGCAAAATTATAAGTTATGTTTCAAACTTTTTTAGTGATAAAACAAATCATAGCAAAATATATGATAATTTTTATTGTTTTATTAAGTCAACGTGACAACAATTTAAAAACAAAGAGAGTACTTATTAATTCATATTTATCTGCAAATATAGTGCCTTTTGGGTTTGTTAGAAGTCAAACTTGAAAACTTTTATGATGAACAATATTTATAAAAAATATACATTATTTAAAACTAAGAAATATATATTTTATTTACATCATTTTTACATTGTCAATATTTTATTTATTATTTACTGAGAGCCAAATTCAAAAAATTGACTTAGGACAATCTTGGTGGCGAGTTGAGCTCACCTTGCCCACTTCTGTTTGGCCTTTCAGCTAAAAAATGCAACCATCGCATGGGGCAGCTAAGCCCATGATTATGCATAATCATATTGGCGCATTCCAAAAAGAAGATAGAGTAGGAAACAATTGCAGCCTTCCTACCAAACTTTGTACAATGGAACAGTAACTTAGGCTTGTGAATCATATTTTAACAAGAAAATATCAAGAACAAATATAAGGAACCTTAAACATTTTTGTTTGGTTCTTCATTTGACATGACAAATAAAAAGGAAGCAAAAGGCACGTACATAAGTTATTCATTTTATTGTTAGTTGCTATAGTAAAGCCACACAAACATGAAGCTCAAGATATGAGGCCAATTTGTGATTATTGTCAAATGAATGAAGCAAACCAACAAGAAGATGAACACCAAAGTTACCAACCACACAGGACAAATGTACCACACGACACAACCACCAACAATTACCAAATTTTATACACCAATCATCATTCAGTTGAACATTCAGAGTAACGTCACCTCAAATTCAACAACGCATGTTATTTTTCTCCATTTTTAATTTCCTTTGGTAAAAAAAAAATAATCAGTCAATTAATCAATGCCAAGCACCCTCACCTTCTCTCCCTCGTGACAGGTCGATCCAAGACAGCCACGCCAACCACCCGCGATGACCTCGCCGTGAGGCGCGCCGCAGACGCCGCCGCAGCTATCATGACCTCGCCGGCCTCCACATCCTCCTGGTTCTCAGGCCTCGCGCGCGCCTCGTCGTCTTCCATGGCCGGCGGCGTCGCCTCCACCCCAGCTTCCGCCTCCCTCCCCGACGCGCCCGCCGCTGCCGCCGCCAGGGCCGTGGTCGCCGCGGCCGGCGGGAAGAGGAAGCAGCTTCAGGGGACGCTATTCAAGTACGGTCCCAAGTCCGCGCAGGTACTGAGTCTCTCCCTTTCTCTTTCCCTCCCGCCATTACTGTGGCCTCTCGCTGCTCTGCCGCGGAGGCGATCTGGATAACGCTTCTCTGTCGTGGAGTTCTAGAAGGTTCTGGAATCCGTGTTGTTCCTCTAGAAAGCTCTAGGCTCCGAGTTGCTCCTCGGCAACGGCGTCTCGCGATTGCAATGGGCGAAATGGTGTGCAATACCGTGGGGCCTTCGTTGAAATTCCGCGGTTAGGATGGTTCTTGAAGCTTCCAGAAGGCTATCGGTGGCCTGCCACGGTCTTTGGAAGGGGAATGCTTTTTTGTGACTGTCCGACATGATGGATCTCCCCTTTAGTTGGAGCATCCGGCTTTAGCTTGTGGGGTTCATTGTGTAGATTCCTATAGAATAAGGAAGCTCCTATGGTGTGCCTTTCTTTTAGGGAGCCGAGTTGGCAAATTGACGATTGGAGTTGGTGATAATTTTCATTCGCAATACACTACTACTCCTTTTAGGTGCTCTTATAGTTTCTGTACCATTTCCCGTGGAAGAAAGACTACTTAGTAGTATAGTAAAACTTTAATCCCCATATCTGTGGTCCTTCTGTGAAATAGGTGTTCTTGTTTGCTTGCTGTAATATGACATTCTTTTCAACTGAATGTGTAACTACGTTGAGTTTCCACTTTCTGGATGATTCTATAATGCTAGTAGGAGAGGGCATTGTTGGTCATCCCTGGTGATCGTCTTTTTTTTTTCTAAAAAAAGAAAAATACAAGATTATTAATCTAATTCCTTGTAAGGTATGGCGAGGGATTCAGTGGGGTGATCTGTGACAAGCTATTTTCAATTTTTGCTATGTTTGGATTCAGGATCCATAAGACGCCATTTGCTGCTGATGACACCTCTTTGCTAGTTACACTGTTGAAGAGAACCATGGTTCAACTAGATCTTGTAGTTGTATTTTAGGCAGCTTATTCTGCATGGTAATCCTGGTTCTCAGGCCTCGCGCGCGCCTCGTCGTCTTCCATGGCCGGCGGCGTCGCCTCCACCCCAGCTTCCGCCTCCCTCCCCGACGCGCCCGCCGCTGCCGCCGCCAGGGCCGTGGTCGCCGCGGCCGGCGGGAAGAGGAAGCAGCTTCAGGGGACGCTATTCAAGTACGGTCCCAAGTCCGCGCAGGTACTGAGTCTCTCCCTTTCTCTTTCCCTCCCGCCATTACTGTGGCCTCTCGCTGCTCTGCCGCGGAGGCGATCTGGATAACGCTTCTCTGTCGTGGAGTTCTAGAAGGTTCTGGAATCCGTGTTGTTCCTCTAGAAAGCTCTAGGCTCCGAGTTGCTCCTCGGCAACGGCGTCTCGCGATTGCAATGGGCGAAATGGTGTGCAATACCGTGGGGCCTTCGTTGAAATTCCGCGGTTAGGATGGTTCTTGAAGCTTCCAGAAGGCTATCGGTGGCCTGCCACGGTCTTTGGAAGGGGAATGCTTTTTTGTGACTGTCCGACATGATGGATCTCCCCTTTAGTTGGAGCATCCGGCTTTAGCTTGTGGGGTTCATTGTGTAGATTCCTATAGAATAAGGAAGCTCCTATGGTGTGCCTTTCTTTTAGGGAGCCGAGTTGGCAAATTGACGATTGGAGTTGGTGATAATTTTCATTCGCAATACACTACTACTCCTTTTAGGTGCTCTTATAGTTTCTGTACCATTTCCCGTGGAAGAAAGACTACTTAGTAGTATAGTAAAACTTTAATCCCCATATCTGTGGTCCTTCTGTGAAATAGGTGTTCTTGTTTGCTTGCTGTAATATGACATTCTTTTCAACTGAATGTGTAACTACGTTGAGTTTCCACTTTCTGGATGATTCTATAATGCTAGTAGGAGAGGGCATTGTTGGTCATCCCTGGTGATCGTCTTTTTTTTTTCTAAAAAAAGAAAAATACAAGATTATTAATCTAATTCCTTGTAAGGTATGGCGAGGGATTCAGTGGGGTGATCTGTGACAAGCTATTTTCAATTTTTGCTATGTTTGGATTCAGGATCCATAAGACGCCATTTGCTGCTGATTACACCTCTTTGCTAGTTACACTGTTGAAACCATGGTTCAACTAGATCTTGTAGTTGTATTTTAGGCAGCCTATTCTGCATGGTAATACCTTTTGTTAAGGAAAAAATCGATTCTAGAGATGTTCACCTGTAATTCTCGTTAGCTTACATCCTTAGGTTACAGATGCCCTGTTCAGTTTCCAGTGCCGTGTGGCTTCCTTGACATCAATTTCTTATGAATGCATATAGATAAGAACCCTACTAAACCTTTTTGAAGTTCTTATTGGATTTGTTAGTGCTGCATTATTTTTGTCTCTGTGTGATAACTTCACTTTTCCTCTCACAAGGTGGCATTCAAAACTGGTGATTTTAACCACCAAGTGATTTTCATTGGTGGGCTGACCGACGGGCTTCTAGCCACCGAGTAAGTTAAACGTATAGTTTTCAACCCCTCTTAATAATTTCAACTTTAAATAAACACTTGACTGTAGTGAACATGTTTGATTTTTGATTTCTATAAACTTTAAAATTAACATTGTAAACAAATCTATGTAACTATTTCAAGCCCATCAGTACGATAGTACCCAAAAGTGAGATAATTGCATGAGCGGCACTATTTTGTACCTCAATTATGAGTTTACCCTCATTTTTGCAGCTTTGCACCATTGCCCCTGTTTTGACCACGTTGTTGCACCATTGCCCCTACTTTGATGGCAAAACCGTAATTTTTGTTCATCAAAATAGGGGCAACAATACAATAACTTGGATGAAAACAAGGGCAATGGTGGAAAGTTTAAAGGGCAAATTCATAGTTGACACTCAAAACAGGGTAGCCATGCAATTGCCCCAAAGTTAAAAGATATGTGAAACTACAGATTGATATTGTAAGTATCATTTGAATCTATTCTGCTATTCTTTTATTGAAAAAATGTTAACTTTTTCCACAGTTAAGGCCACAGGCTGCTTGCTTTGCCGCCTTGAGAAATCTGCCTTTATATTAATGATGCCTTGATAAAACATAAAAGTATTACTCTTAGAACCTTGCAGTTGTGTACTCTATTATTGAGGCAAGTAGGCAACATATTCCCTGCTTAAGTTTCACAATTTTTTTACCCACAGGGAATGCCTCATAATACTAATCATAGAAATGTTATTAAAATGTTTAGAAAAACATTTGAGACAAGAAAAACGAAATATATGCAAAGCAACACCAAAGCCAAGCAAAGGATCAATGCAAACTAAATGCATGGGTCTGGGAGGCGAGGACAACAACCAGACCTTAAGTCTCAATTTAGTTTCATCTCTAGCCGAGCACAACTTGCTCGGGACAAAAGACTTTTCTTCTGTTGTATTTGTCATTTGTGCTAATCTATCTCTGCAAAATCTTACAGCTATTTGGAACCATTGTCACTTGCATTGGAGGTTGAGAAATGGTCCCTGGTGCAACCATTACTTTCTTCCTCTTACACGGGATATGGTATTTCCAGCTTGGAGCAAGTATGATCCAGACCCTTTGTCCAGATACATAAACAGTCTTTTGTTGTTGTCAAAATTTAGAGGAACATCTATGGATTATGAGATAAATTTCATCTTCTTTTGTTGGTTTGTTTGTAACATCCCGAGAAAGTGGTTTAGCATGCCTAATGAACCTTAAGTATCATTTTAATCTATTTAAGTTTGAATCGCTCAGAGTAGACCATATTTAAGCTATAGACAGTTATGGTCACCCCTTCCATTTTCTGATAGTTACATTAATTGTGGAGCTTTAAGGTCCCTTGATGTTGCATATAGTAAGTTAAGCTTGCATAAGTTTAAGGTTACAATTTTCATCCTGGAAAGAGTAAGAAATAATTATTGATTGTTTTAACATTTTGAGTAACCTTTTGCTTTGTGCAGTGCAAACTAAGAGTAATAATAATGACAAACCTGCATGTTTTCCTTTAGCTTGTGCAGCGCAACTAAGTGTACTAGTAGTGATAAGCACGGAAATTTGTGACTAATGATATCATCAACTTTGTTGTTTGTTAATTTTTCTGTTTTTATTTTGTTTCTTTGATCTGGTCCATGTCCTTTGTAACCGTCTTCTATTCTTTGATCTACCTATTGATCATACATTCGCATGTTGTCTTGTGCAAGGATGCATTGGAGCTAGATCAATTAATTAGTTACTTGATAAATAAGGAAAATTCTGAAGGGGTAATATTGCTTGGCCACAGTACTGGTTGCCAGGTATGCTTTTACTAATGTCTAGCCAGTAGACACTATTGGACAATCTAAAAAATGAAATAACACAAACTCTTCCATGGGTGCCAGGACATTGTGCATTACATGAAAACAAACTTCGCTTGTTCCAAGGCGGTTTCTGGGGTCATTTTGCAGGTATTCTCCCTACACCTTTTGTTTTCTGAATACCTGAATAGAGAAAAAATATATTTGTGATGTGGACTAGGAAATTGCTGTACTCTAAATAGCAACTTTACTGATAAACTTGTATCCTGCTTATAAGAATTACTTGCATTTTTCATTTAACTCCCAAATGGTATTTTGGTGTAACTACTATACTGATCTCCGTGCAGGCCCCAGTAAGTGATAGGGAGTATAGAGCAACTCTTCCAGAAACAGCAGAAATGATAGATTTGGCAGCCAAAATGATCAGTGAGGGCCGTGGAATGGAGTTAATGCCTCGGGAAGCGAATCCAGATGCTCCCATTACTGCCTACAGGTATTAATTTTTTGGGCTGAGTGAAAGGACACAAATATTTTATTAATGCATCCAACAGCTCAAGTGGTTTCTTCTTCCTCTGAACTTAATCATGAAAATCTGCAAGAGAGATACTGCTGGTTACTAATGATTCAACAGAGTAATTATAACAATTTGGACATCAATTTATTGCAGAAAGAGTTAGATTACAGATTCAAACCTTATTCCTTGCTACTGTTTTATAAGCCATCCTTTTGAACATATAGATTCTGATTATTCTAGTCATTTTTAACAGTTAAATTATGACCTAAGCCTTCTTGTTTTTGGTATGAGGTGACAAAAGTTCTCTGTTGTATCTTTTGCTGGTACACCTCCAAGCTCGATTTGTAGACAGTTATGATTTCAAGATTAGCAAGTAGGAATTAAAAAGTAATTTTCTTCTGTTGTATACTAATGCATTGAAACAAATGTGTAGGTTCCATTCCCTTTGTTCATATATGGGTGACGATGATATGTTCAGTTCAGATCTTAGCGAAGATCAGTTGAGGCAGAGACTTGGCCATATGTCGACGACACAGTGCCAGGTATTATTTCACTTAACTTGCTGGCTTTATCATCTAGGAACGCCCCATTTAAATGCAATCTGTAGTCCACAATGCCCACATGCATTTTATGTATTATAAACCAGGGACCTTAGAATTATATGTTGGAGTCATAGTTTCAGGTTAGTAAATGGATGGATAATACCATTTAAATCTTTCCAGTTCTTTGTTTTCTCTTGACCTACAGCCACAGCCAGGGGCGGAGCCAGGTATCGGCCAACCCGGGCTTTCCTTCCGTGAAAATTCGCTAGGATTAGAGATTAGCGAGCATCTAGATCACAGATTGTGCACACATACGCAAGCAGCCGGCAAAGTATTTGAGAAGAAACGAGGCGTAGGACACGGACAAGCACAAATGGCAGCTCTAGTGCTTTGCTGAAGGCCCAGATGTCTATTTTGAAGGCCCAATTGAGGAGGAAATGAGGATTACGTGTCGAGGAACGTAGATGCGCGTACATGCGCTGAGCGGTCCACGTCAGCAATCCGTACATCCGGCCCCTCCTACTTGCAGATGCTGGCTCCACCACTGGCCGCAGCGGCAACAACTAAGCCTTTTAGTCTAAAGCAATGAAACCTGCTAGAATCGACAGGTTAGCAGAGAGAAGAAAATAAGGTAAAAGGAAGTGGAAGGAAACATAAAGAAAAGTGAAAGACAATATAATGCAGGGCCTATAGCAAGTGTATCTGTTATATATATTTTCACTATTTGAATTCTCATACAAAGAATGATTCTTCTCGTCATAGTTGATCTGATCGTGCAGCTAATAGATCATAAGATAGCAAAGCAAATGATGAAGGTACCTAAGAAATTGAAGTTGCTTTGCTTATCTCTGAACTGCCTAACCTCATGCGGATGGTGGCGCCAATGATACATGTAGTCCACCATGGCATATTCTTAGGGTCTTAAACCTAACCCTGGGCTCTCATAGTTTATTTGTTCATGAAACAGTTAGGGATATAATCTGCATTAATGTGCTTAATTATCCCAGTAGATTTCTTGCTGATGTAAGTATAGTGCACCAGAGGTTCCTGTATAGGGTGTCATCCAATTATCTGAACTCTCAAATTGCAGATTCATGACCTTAAACTTAACGTATCATCTAGGTTCAAAATTTGTGTCCAAGGTCCGCTACTGGATTAGAGTGATGGCAAACTGTGGCTCGTAAGCAGCCGCATCTAGATGACATATTTGACAAGTTCGGGAACCTGGGTTGCGTCCCCATACAAGTACAGGGATGAGTGGTGTATTTTACTCCCTCCAGTTCTTAGTTCATGACATTAAGACTTGTTTCATTTTCGAGCTATAAAAGGTTGTCCTAATGGCATTAGTAAAAAACCAGAGGGAGTATTCTTGATATGTAGATTCACTTTGCCACTGCTTCATGCAAATGAAACAGAACACATGGAGCTCAAAAGGGACACTTGAAAGCTACATTAGGATGTAAACAATCCTGAGTTTGTATGGGGTATAGAAATTTAGTACCGTCTACTATTGACATTTCGGCATCAAAAGCTTTCTTGAATTTTTGAATTGCTCATTCTAAATGAATAAAAAAAATCCTAAAACAACTTCTCTGACTCACCATGATATATGGATTTCGTTATGCTCTACAGAAGTATAAGAAACTTTTCTTTCTTGTAGTGTAGTTTTGGTTGCACTATCCACAAATCCTGGCTTTTGAAGTTTGTAGTTCATTTTTATGTCCTCTGCAGGTTATTTTTTCGATGGGGGATGAATATGTCCCAGAATATGTTGATAAGGCAGCACTGGTAGATAGGTGAGACCAAAACCTAAATAGCAAATACGGATCGACTATGATATCATACTCATGTCATATGTTCCCCTGCAGACTATGTCGAGCGTTGGGAGGTGCTGAAAAAGTAGAGATAGAATGGGGAAACCATGCTCTATCCAATAGGGTACAAGAGGCCGTTAGGGCCATTTTAGATTTTGTTAAGAGGGAAGGACCCAAAGGATGGGATGATCCGTGGAGCTAGATACAGCTGTTATTTTGCAAGTGTAACTAATCTTTTTCTCTTTACCCCCTGGCTGTAACTAGTGCCATTCTGAGTTGTTTGGTTTTAACAGCTTAGCATACTTCTCTTGTTTTTGTTCCATGTGGACATGTACTTACAACAATTCAAGTTTGTAAATTGCTTCTGCTTTCAGAATTCTGTTTTTTTGTTCTTGTGGACATTCACCTCAATATTTCAAGTTAAACTGCAGAAA